>JAKUCV010000790.1:27625-63513 GCA_028386065.3 Turnera subulata
AACATCTCACCTGCTTACTTTTTCTTTGGAAAGTTGGCCATTACTATCCTCTGCAATCTTTATGCAAGTTGATCAGAAACTGGGATTAGACTCTCCCGCTCCGATCCATCCACCAAACTATTAGAAGGTTTAGGCCACTTAAAATAGATTGCATATAGAACCAACTGCGCTGTCCCAAGAAGAAATCCGGACCCATTAGGTACCTGTAACAAGTCATACATTTCACTACTGTAAGTACAATATCCTAAGCAGAAGGAAATAACTTTAAGAAATTCTCTAAATGTAACCCTTTTTACCTCCAAAAAAAAGGGCTTTTTCAAAGTTTGATAGAAACTTACTCCAATGAAGTAGTCTGAGGTTAGCAACGCATAGACAGTCCACACTCCTCCGTTAACAAACAGGGAAAGTGAGAGGAAGAATGGCATGAACTCAACACTCTTTGTTGTGACCACTGTTTTCTGTGCATTTATGACATGATAAGCATTTATTATTTGATTCTTAACCATTGAAGAGTCAAGGGAAGGAAAAAAAATCTTAAACCTGATTTGATCTTCAACTTATATATGATGTCGGCGATCAGGTCAAGGATTGGATGTGACTAATGTGTTCAGTACTTTTAATCAGTACCCTATTAATAAAGATCACGCATTTTCTTTTGTTTGCAGAAATCAAAAATTTTTACAAGTTACTTGAATGTTAATCTAGAAACATATGCTTTCATCTTTACGCTTTTACTCAAATTTTCTATTCGGGATACAAAATATCAGTAGTTTGCTTCATTGTTACAGTTTCTACCAAACTGAACTTGAATTATCAAGCGACAGGACTTACCATGGCTGAAAGAGGTGAACCGTATGACATCATACTGAAGAAAACACACATAAGCCCAGCAGCATCAATCCTTGCATCTCTTTGTAAGAACAACTGCATTACCAAGATAGCTGCAGCTGGAAATGCAACATCCAAAATCCCACATAGAATTGCAGTCCTGGCCTGTAATGGATTATACAGTTATATTGTGCTAACAATTAGCAAATAAGGTGATGATATATGCTGTAATATTTCAAGATGAAATATGATCGACTTACCTTAGCTTGTGGTGGAGCAAATAACAGAAACAAGAGAACGTAACTAATCTCAAGAACAGCACCAAAGCCATTTACCGTGGCCACTAGCACGCTATTTGGCTTGATAATACCATAGTAGACCCACCAGTATGCATTCAGTAATTTACAAATGTAAGGAATGCACTCAAAATCCTCGGTTGATCTGTTCTTCACAATCCTCCAAAATGTCTTCCTGAGTACATGTTTGAACTTGGAGATTTCACAAGAAAAATTCTTTTAGATATAAGCCTCTATAATTGCAGAGTTGAGAAGTTACTTACGCGGGTGAAAGGTAGACCAGCCCTGTCGTTATATTGCCTGCAAAATTTGTCAGTATATGTTTCTTTGCTTCAGTGATCTGTAAACCTCAGAATATATGAGCTAAAATGATATGAAATGGAGGAGAAGTAGGTATATATATTACCTAGTAAACCGAAGATGACAATTAGGCTAGGCATGGAGGAAGATGACCTTCAACAGCAGAGAAATTGGTAGAAAACAGACTTGTTAGAGGACTCTATATATATATATATATATTTGGTTTGAGGGGTAGATCTTGATGATCTCACTAGCTGTTACACAAAGTTCTTAGGTTCCTGGTTAGTGTTGCAATCAGTATATGCCGTATAGGTCAACTCCAAGATTATAAATAGTGTGGGGGAATTGCCTCTTTATTGAAGCCATTCTTTTGCTGATTTAACTATCATGATATGTTAGCTGTCAAGTCATCAGATTTACTTTGATTTACTCCAGTTTGATTAACTTTGCTTATTATGCTGATCTAGACTCCTTGTATATATAGTTGTATATTATAAGTCACACATACTTAGGCTTGCGTTTCCATATCATGCAGATATCTGTATCAACTGTGGATTCTCTGTAAATGCTTAAGTTCTATATTAAATGAATGCTCTTTTCAAACCCAAAATCCTTTGGCTATTTATAGTTTGCCCCAGTAGTGGAGGTTGGACTATCGTGCAGTTGCTACTGAAAAAAGAAAGGATCAAATACTACTTGTAGGATATGCTGGTAATATTGTTTTTCTTCATCTAAGGTTACTCACACTGGTGTCTGCAAGACAATTTGGAGATATTATGGTGAAGGGAAACAATGAAGTCTGACTCTACTTAGCAGAAGCCAATAAACCTAGCAAATGATATGAAAAAAAAAAAAAAAAGGAAAGCATAAGTTGCACTGCTTTACTAGGATCAACCAGTCCCAATATGACACAGGAGTGATGCATGTCAGGATTAATTTGCGGCTCATATAAAGATCCTGCATTTCAAGATTCTACAAAGATTACAAAATTATCATGAGGAGAAAACTTTAAAGGCAGCCAACAATAGAGGAGTTAATGCGAATATATTTTGTGTAATAAGCTATACTACAACCCTCTACCTCCACCTAGCAGCGATAGTGTGCTAGTATTAAATAAGCGTGTGAGCAATAATAATTTAAAGATTATATGGCAGCTTGGTACGATTGACTAGAATATATAAATACTTGGCTTGGGGAGTTGATCTTAATGATCTCACTAGTTGTCACACAAAGAGTATAGGTTCCTGGTTAGTGTTGCAATCATGCAAGTATTAGATGCCATATAGGTCAGCTCAAAGAGTATCAAGTGTGTGGGGCATTGCCTCTTTATTGTGCGGGCCACAAGATGAAGTCATTTTTACTGGTTTAACAATTATGATATGTTAGCTGTCAAGTAGTCACCAGATTTACTTTGATTTACTCCAGTTTGATTAACCTTGCTTATTATGCTGATCTAGACTCTTTGTATATTATACGTCATACTTAGGCTTGCGTTTCCACATCATGCAGATCTCTGAATCAACAATGGATTCTTTATAAACGCTAAGTCAACTTTAGGTTTCTATATTACATGAATGCTCTATTTGAACCCGAAATCCTTTATCTGTTATAGTCTGCCTCAGCAGTGGGGGATTGAACTATAACACTAAAATTCAGGGGTGATTAAAGGGTATGAATGAGAAAAGAAAAAAAAAGGATCAAATACTACTTCTAGGATATGCTGGTAATATTGTTTTTCTTTATCCAAGGTTACTCATAGTGCTGCAAGACAGTTTGGAGATATTATGGTGAAAAGAAACAATGAAATCTAATTCTACTCAGCAGAAGGCAATAAACTCAGCAAATGAAACGAAAATAGGAAAGCATAGGGGAAAAGTTACACTGCATTACTTGGATCAACCAGTCTAATTGCAGCCCTTCAAAATTGCGAGAGACAGCATTTGCGTCTGCAGTTCTATCATCACCTAACTGAAATAAGCTCCCCAGCTAGGTGCACTATAAGGATGATCTGAATGGCTACATTTTGATGACAAAGTTGCGCACTAGTGATAATAAACAGACAAGTTTCGAGTAGAGGAGAACAGAACATTTCACTTGGAAAAGATCCTTCGAGCCACTGCAGCGAATGTATCAACTCTAGGTGTTTCACACGACCCCTGAAAGCAAGTATAGGCTTTCATGACATCTAGTTTCTTCATATCTTCCAGTTTCTGCTTTCTTTTCTTAACGATTAGCACAGTTGAAACATTCTAAAGGCAATGGAATCCTGAGGTGTGCCCCTACTTTCAATCTCTGCTGGTCTAGCCTCTACGCATGTGATCTCTAGAAGCTTGAATCTTCAACTCGTGATGCTAGTTCCTCTTGTTTAAGTCTCTGGTATTTTGCATGCTAGAATCAAAAGCTGTAGAACCAATCAGAATAAATAAAATAAGGAAAATTAAGATCAATACTTTGATTGCAAGCGAGAATTGAGAATACAACATAAAGCCAGGTGAAGCAACTCTAGGCCGCATGTTTCTGTATCATGATTTATGCTAGTTATAAATTTTGTGCTATACTGTGACAAAGTCAAACAAGCAATTGCCAATACATGATGGGTAATAGTACAGGGGGAAAAAAGAAAGAAAACAATCCTAACAGAGACATCAATCATGATTTGAATTTCTCAGCTTCCACCATTTCAAGAAAAAAATATCAATCGTTGACTTAATGTTCTTCTCTTTCCATGTAGGACACTGAAGGTTCTCCTTATTCACAACTGCAAACTAGTTTAGCATTATCAATGTAGTGTGTGGCAAATGTTCAATAACAAAATCGTTACCTGTACCAGCGGTCGCCGATCACATTTCCAGAAACTCAACTAGCAGTCAGATCGGGGCTTTAATTGGGTAAAGATTCCATCAACTTATGAACCATCTTGCAGATCAAAGAAAACAATTGGAGATTGAAAGAAAGCCACCAAAATACATATATGCAACCAGTTATATAAGCTTTATATTGGAAAGGGAAAACAAAGGAATAGAAACGGGATAGAAGGCTCTGAATAGATAGTACCTTGGTGCAAATGTTAGGTCACAGCAAGTAGTGATCTTCAAATCCAAATCTATAAGTGGCCTATTCAGTGGCATGCCTAATCAGTAGCTTAGGGATGTGAGCAATCTTGGACCAGTCTTCTTCGTTCTCCTGTTGGCACCTTTTTTCCAGTAAAGGACAACCCAGAATATCAAGAATTTCAAGGGAGGAGGGCAAGCCTTCTTCTGGCAATGCCTGTAGCTTTTCGCAAATGGTTATTTTTAATTCCTTAAGAAAGGATAGGTCTTGGAATCCCTTGTAATGTAGAGATTTCAGATTTGGAAGACCATAGATCGTGAGAGAGGTAAGGGAGGAGGGAAGCAATGTCTTTTCTGGGAAGGATTCCACATCATAAGAGTTCCCTATGCAAAAGGATGAGAGAGAGGGAAGTGTCTGCAAATTCCAATGCATACGGCCAGCAATGAGTTTGTTGCACCCCATAATCACAAGTGTTTTCAAGCTGGAGGGTAGACCTCCTTCTGGAAGTGATTCTATCTCTGGACATTCTGTTATCTCCAAATCCATTAGAGAAGGGAGAAGGGACTGCATTCGCTCTGGCAGCAACTTCAGATTTGAGCAATCTCCTACCTCCAACTTCTTTAAGTTTGGAGCAGGTAATCCTCCTTTAGGAAAGGAAATAAGACTAGGGCACTTCAGGATACTCAAGGTACGGAGAGATGATAAAGATTTAACAGGCCTATCTTTCTCAGAAAAGGATTCAAGAACTGGGCAATGCCACATATAAAGAGTCCACAGATTCTGGAATAACTCTAATGGGAAGCAGTTAAGTTCATGCCATCCAGCGATATCAATTCTTTGCATATTAGAACAAAGACAACCCACTTGCTCTACTTCTCTTAGTAGGGAATCTAAACTACAGTTGAACTTGCTAGCTTCGAGACGGTATGACCCAGAGGATAACTTGGTTAACTTGACATTTGATGAATCCTCGAGGATCCATTTACCATCAACATACAAACCCAATGTCATCAAAACAATGTCAGGGGCCCTGGGCAGAGGAGCCACTAGCTTTTGCAGATCATTACTTGCAAGAACTCTTAACACAGGAAGGCGATAGTTTGGAAGGAGCTTTCTCAAGTTGGGACAATCATTCATGTAAAGCTGTCGAAGGAGAGGGAAAGCTCTGACTTCATTTTCATCTTCAGGAGCGAGCAGTTCTTCCAATTGATGCATCCTTGAAAATATGAGCTTTTCAAGAGATCCAAATGGCTTCTTGTTAGAATTACAATTTCCATAGAATTCTGGACCCACTATCACAACATTACTAAAATCTTCTATGATAAGCTCTTTTAGAGACATCAATTGCCCAAGTGGGGGCAAATGGGAGCAGTATCTACATCCACTAAGAGTCAAAGTTGCTAGATTTGAGAAACAAGGGTGTCCTACCCAATCTGGAAATCTCACACTCCTGTAATTATAAATACCAAGAGCTTTCAAGTTGGTACTGGGCTGCAATTGCGCAAGAATGTCTCTTTCACGTTCAGAAAAGGAGTCATCACTGTCATCACCCCATCTTAAAGATAATTTCTCAATGTACTTCTTCCCAATCAAATTAGCTTTGGCAGCTTGAGAAACATTCAAAACATTTTCCAGGTTCTGTATACAAAGTTCCTTAAGATTCTCCAGTGACCCCAATTCGGTAATGCTACCACTGCTCAGTTTTCCAACAAAGAAATCCCTCAATATTTGGAGCTTCGTAAGTCTACCCATATGTGGCGGCATTTGATAAAGATAAAGATATGTTCCTTTAACATCCAGGTAGTGCAAGCTGGTCAGTCTTCCCATGGTTGTTGGCAATCTTCGGATGGATGTTCTTCTAAGGTCCAGGTGTCTCAAATACTTCAAGTTGCCCAGTTGGTTGGGCAGCTTTACAAGTCTAGTGCAGCGACACAGGATTAATGTTTGTAAATAGAACAAAGCACACACAAGTTTTGGCAAACTTTCTATTCGTGTTCCGGAAAGATCCAAGTATCGTAAATGTTTCAACTTGCCAATTGAATCAGGGAACTTGGACAAGTTGTAGCACTGTGGTAGATTAAGCACCCGCAAATGATCAAGAGGCATCAACAAATCATGCAAATCTTTTCCAACATCAACACCATGAGCTGACATTGATGAAATCTCGCGCAAAAACTTTGCTCTGCGTGTTTGCTCCTCTAAACGACTAGAATTGGAATTACCAACTCCATCCAATGACAAATATCTAGTCCTCACAGTAGCCACCCTGGATATATTGCCCCCCTCTAATCTTAAGCAAAATTCTCCACAAACAAGTGTAGCCAAGTCATTTACAAGATCATGCATGGCTAAATATGCTGGATGGTCTCTCGATTGCTGGAGAAAGGACCTTGATACAAGCTCTTGAATGCATTCCTCACCAATTTCTTCCATCTCCTTATCTTCCCTGTTTTGGATTAGACCCTCGGCCATCCACAAACGGATTAACTCCTCTTTGCTAATCTTACAATCCTTGGGAAATATTCCACAGAATGCAAAACACTGCTTCAAATGTGAAGGAAGATAATAATAACTTAACTTTAAAGCTGGAAGAATTTTGTCATCCGCTACCTCCCATATAGGGCTCTTCAATACTTTCTCCCAATCCTTGACATCTCTTTTTGACCTCAAGAGACTTCCTAGTGTTTTTACAGCTAATGGAAGGCCATCACACTTTCTAATTACATCTCTGCCAATCCCTTCCAAGTTCGGATGCAAATGCAAAGAAGTTTCAGCACCAAAAGCATATTTCCCAAACAACAACCAGCAATCATCATCTTTCAATTTCTTCAGTTGAAAACTGGGAGTAGTGGACTTGACTAATGCAACCCTTTCATCTCTAGTTGTAACAACAATCTTACTTCCTTCTGCCACAGACTTGAAAGGTCTCAGCAAAAACTCCCAACGATTTACATCATCACTCCAAACATCATCCAAGACAAGCAAAACCTTCTTGTCTCTCAACACTTCCTCTAACTTGGAATGCAAAAACTCTTCACTCACATTACCACCATAGCTCACTTCACTAACTCCTCTCAGAACATCTTCCACCAATTTTCGAGCATCGAAAGTTTCGGAAACACAGGCCCAGACCTTCACATTAAACCACCTCTTCACCCTCTCATCGTTATAGACAAGTTGAGCAAGAGTGGTTTTACCTATCCCACCCATTCCAACAATGGGAATCACACCCAAACACCCATCATCATCACCTCCATTTGACAATACCATTTGGACTAACACTTCCTTCTCATCATTTCTACCATAAACAACAGACTCATCAACCAAAGAAGTAGTAGGCAATCTACTAGTAGTACTACTCGGCAAAACATGTGAAATAATATTCTTCTCTATAAGACCAAGAACCCCTTTCTGTTGAACTAAATGCTCAAGAATCTCATAAATCTCCTCTAATCTCTCATTAATCTCCCGTTTTCCCTTATAATTACGAGGATTAAGAGCAGAGAGAAACTTCCGAACCTGACCTCCTCCTCCTCCTCCGCCGGCTTCCGCCTCCAGCCGGATGGACTCGTAAGCGATCTCGTCAAGCAAGTCGTCGGCTTGGTACGCGGCGTCTTTGAGCTCGTCGAGCCACCGCACCACCGCCGGGCGGCTAATCTGCTTCTCCTCGGCGTCGTCCAGCAATCCGTTGACGGAGATCATCGTTATCTGGAGCTTCTTGAGGAGTCGGTGGTCGAGCTTTGTGGCGGTGAAGAAGTCAAGCACCTCGCGTGACGCCAACCTCTCCAGTAAAACGTTGAATAAACCGGAGAGGAACGCTCCTCCGACCATCGCCGCCATGACTTCGTCTGTTTGGCTTCGAAGAAGAAATGGTGTTGGGTTGTTTTTTATAAAGGGAAAAGCTTGTATTGAAGAACATACATAAAGTCAACGAAGCTTTTCAATTGGAAGATGAAGTAATCATCAAGAGAAGTTAGTTATATCAACGCAGGAGGAAATAGGGAGCTTGACGCTATTCAATCCATGTACGTAACTCGTGGCAGCAGATTTTTGTAGTTATTTGATTCTAAGAGGGTGAAACAGGGCGCGAGGGAGTGAAAGTTAGTTAGTTAACCCACTTAAAATATATAATATCATACAAGTACAACCACTTACAAAGAAAACCAAACTTTTCGCTTCAACAAAACCCCCCTTTGTCCTCTTGGTTTTTGATCTTCAACAAATTCAGAAATGGCTCAAGAACATCGATGTTGGATGTTGAACATCGATGTTTTTAGGCTACTGGAACTTTAACTAATTCTGCCGAGCTGCTAGAACATCGATGTTGGGGTTAAAACATCGATGTTTGGTTGATTCGGGGCTTTTAAACAAATTTGGCAGAATGCAAAAAACATCGATGTTGTGATTAAAACATCGATGTTTTCTGGGAAAAACTGGAAAATTTCCAGAAAACTGAAGAACACTCAGGTTGGTTTTCTTGGTTACTGTTGCATTAATTTTCTCTCAAATTCTCTCAAACACTTGACTTGAACACGATTTGGACAAGACAAGGAACACTTTGTGAAGTGAACAACACACAATGTAGGTTTATTTCACTTGATTTGAACCAGATTACAAGACTCAATTTATAGGCAGAAAATCAGCCTAAAATCCAACTTGCTGCAGCAACTTGCATGCAGCCCATACCTTCAACCCATACTTCTTAGTGCAGCATGGAGACCATAATCCACTAAGTTGATCTTCTTGATTATCAAGAAGATCAGATAACAAAGAAAAAATAACAAAAAGACACACACAACTTGCACACTATTCCTAACATACTCTAATTAAAGAAACAATTCCACTAACATCTTGATCACATCATCAGCTCCACTAACTTATTGATCACACTCCACTAACACTCCACTACAGCTTGATCACTAATGCAACTTGATCACATAAACTAACACTCCCCCTTGACCAAGCTGCACTTTATATTCAACATGTTCTTCAATGAATCAAACCTGTTCTTGGGCAAAGGCTTTGTAAATAGGTCTGCCAATTGATTTTCTGATGAACAATATTTGACTTGAACTTCCCCATCATTCTCAGCTTCACAAATTACATGGTACTTGATCTTGAAATGTTTGGTTCTTCCATGGTCAACCGGATTCCTTATCATGGCAATGGCGGACTGGTTGTCGCAAAACAGTTCCATGGGCTCCTCTTGCTCCATTTTAAGATCAAACATAATTTTTCTGAACCAAATAACTTGATTCACTGTGGAGGCAGCAGCAAGATACTCAGCTTCAACTGTGGATTGAGCAACAACGGTTTGCTTCTTGGAACACCATGAGAATGCATTTAAACCAAATAAGAAAACATAGCCTGTTGTGCTTCTCATGTCATCTAAACATCCAGCCCAATCACTATCACAGTATGCCTTTAGCTTTGCATCTTCAAATGAGCTGTAGTGTAAACCAAGATCAGTGGTACCTTTGACATACCTTAGCACTCTTTTCATCACAGCAGCATGACTCTTCTTGGGGGAATTTAAAAACCTTGACAGCAAGTTAGTTGCAAACAAAAGATCAGGACGAGTTGCTGTAAGATACAGCAAACTCCCTACACAGCTCCTATATCCCTCATTTTCAGCATCTTCTTCATCTTCATTCTTTGCAAGCTTGGTGTTCTGAATTAATGGGGTTGGTGCTGGATTGCATGAGTCCATCTTGAATTTCTTCAGGATATTTTCAGCATACCTCTTCTGAGTGATCATAATTCCTGCTTCATTTTGCATCACCTCCATTCCAAGAAAATAGTGCATCAGTCCCAAATCTGACATTTCAAATTCCTTCATCATTTCAGCTTTAAAAGCTGAAATCTTGCTGTGATCTGCTCCTGTAATCAACATGTCATCAACATAAAGAGACACTATAATCAAATCATCACTTGAGCTGCCTTTTATATAGAGAGTGGCTTCACTCTCACTTCTTTTAAATCCCTGCTGCATCAAGTGACTGTCTATGCGACTATACCAAGCTCTCGGAGCTTGCTTTAGTCCATAGAGAGCTTTCTTCAGCCTGTAAACCTGATCTTCTTTACCTTCCACAATGAAACCTTTGGGCTGCTCAATGTAGACTTCTTCTTCGAGAATTCCATTTAAAAAGGCTGACTTCACATCTAGATGGAATACCTTCCACCTGTTTTGAGCTGAGATGGCCAAAAGAAGTCTGATTATGTCGAGGCGTGCAACTGGTGCAAATGTCTCAAGATAGTCAAGGCCATATTGTTGTGCATAGACCTTGACCACAAGTCTTGCTTTGAACATTAAGACGGTGCCATCATGATTCATCTTGGTGCGAAACACCCACTTGACTCCAATAATCTTTTGATTTGCAGGTCTTGCAACCAATTCCCATGTTTGATTTTTGTTGATCATGCCGATTTTTTCCTCCATGGCCTTCTTCCAATGTTCTTGATTTTCTGCCTCTTCATAACAATGTGGCTCTGTTTCAACAAAATTACACCTCTCATAAACATCAGCAAGTGTTCTAACCTTCATTGCAGGTGTGTCCGAATCATAATCCTCTTCATTTAGAGGATGATCTTCTTGCTCTTCATCTTCTAGTTCTTGATTTTCTTGTTCAACTGCATCACTAGGATTGTTCTTCATTGCCTTCTTTTCTTTCCAATCCCAATAAGCATCTTCATCTACCTTGACATCTCTTGTGGTAATCACTTTTTCATTATCAACCATGAACACCCTGTAGCCTTTGGATTGACTACTGTAGCCCAATATTACTCCTCTTTCAGCCTTATAATCCAGCTTCCTTCTCTTTTCATCTGGAATATGGACATAACAAAGAGAACCAAACACCTTCAAATGCCTTACAGTCGGTTTCTTACCAGTCCACGCTTCAATGGGAGTCTTCCCATCAACTGACTTTGTAGGCAGCCTATTGATGAGATAGATAGCAGTATAGGTAGCTTCTGCCCAAAAACTTTGAGGAAGTTTCTTCTCAGCTAGCATACTTCTTGCTATCTCCATAACAGTTTTGTTCTTCCTTTCTACCACTCCATTTTGCTGAGGAGAATATGGTACTGTCAATTGATGAAGAATGCCGTTTGAATTGCAGAATTCTTCAAACGTTTTCGATATGAACTCTCCCCCTCTATCTGATCTCAGCTTTTTCAACCTGCAACTACTTTGTGTTTCCACCATGCTTTTGAATTTCTTGAACACCTCTAGTATTACCAGCTTATTCTTCAAGAAGTATATCCAAGTCATGCGTGTTAGATCATCAATAAACAGCATGAAGTAGAGATTACCACTCAAGGATGGTGTGTGCATTGGACCACAAAGGTCGGTGTGCACCAACTCTAGCTTCTCTAAGGCTCTTCGTTCTGCAGCACTCGGAAATGAGTCTCTATGCATCTTTCCCAATTGGCATGGCTCACAAATTTCTCCAGAAATTTGTATTGATGGCAAATCTCTGACATACTCCTTTTGTGCAGCAATTTTTAAGGAATGCAAACTAGCATGACCATATCTTCTATGCCACAAGCTACTTTCATCTACTTCACATTCGTTCACCATCTCTTCATGCATGCTCATGTTCACAGGAAATGCGTTGTTCTTCATTTTAGTTTTGCAAACAGTTTTGTCATTCATCGAGATAACACAACAATCATCTTCAAAGTTTACTTTGTACCCGTTCTTAGTCATTTGAGGCACACTCAAGAGATTATGCTTCAATCCAGGAACTAGCAAGACATCTTTAATGAGTTTACTGACTCCATCATAGTTCATAGAAACAGTACCTCTTCCATTTGATTTTAGAATAGCACCATCAGCTGTCTTGACTTCCACACAGATTGATTCATCCAAGTTCACGAACCATTTTGAGTTTCCCGTCATGTGACTGGTGCAGCCACTATCAATGTACCATACACACTCTTCTTGCTTCTTTGAACTCTCACTCGCCATGAACATGAACTCTTGTTGGTTGCCTCTGCTGGGTTGAGCTTGTTGCCTTGTTTGTGGTTGTTCTTCCACTTGTTGTTGAGCCTGATTTTCTTCATTTTGCTTAGCTCTGCAGAAACGTTCAATGTGTCCAACCTTTTGACAGAAGTTGCACTTCTTGTTTTTTCAGCACCTCTGCTCCAAGTGGTTTGTTTTTCCACAGTATTTGCAAGGTGGAAAACTTGTTTGCGAACTTGATGCCTCCTTTTGGTACTTGTTGGTGCTCTTCTCCGGTTTTTGTTTGACTTCAAATTTGTTGTTGACGCTCTTCTGCTTGGCTTGGAATGCCTTTTCAATTCCGGCTTCAGCCTTTCTCCCATGTCTTTGCTCATGAGCCTCTAGCTTGCCAACTAATTCAGGAACCGACATCTCTGTGATGTCTCTTGATTCTTCAATTGCAGCTACCTTTGCTTCAAATCTATCAACAACCGTGTTGAGAATTTTCTCAACTACTCTCACTTCTGGGATCACTTCTCCAAACAATCTGATTTTGTTGACAATGCTTTGAGCTTTTGAAGCATACTCCCTTATTGTTTCTGCTTCTGACATCTTCATCAACTCAAATTCTCTTCTCAAGGATTGCACCCTGATTTGCCTTGTTTCCTTGGAGCCTCTGAACTGCTTCTCAAGGATCTCCCATGCTTCTTTGACTGTTGTAGCTCCTACAATCAAAGGGAAAATGTCCTCTGAAACCAATGAGAACATAAATGAGATTGCAGTGTTGTGCTTCTGCAACTTTTCATTGTATGTTCTCAATTGATTTACCGTCATTTCTTCAATGGCTTCCTCTTCAGTAAAACCTTCTTCAACTAAAAACCACAAACCATTAGCTACAAGGAAAGACTTCATCCTTATAGCCCAATAGTTGTAGTTCTCTCCTTCAAAAATAGGGGGTAAGGGTAAGGATGAGGTGGTTCTGTTTGTGGGTTGTGTATTCATTTTGAAATTTGGTGTTTAGGTAGGTTTTTGGGGCTAATCTGATGTGGTTTCAATGAAATGGAACAGGCCTGAAAGAAGGAACCTGCTCCGCTACCAATTGTTGGCTTTTAATCTTCAACAAATTCAGAAATGGCTCAAGAACATCGATGTTGGATGTTGAACATCGATGTTTTTAGGCTACTGGAACTTTAACTAATTCTGCCGAGCTGCTAGAACATCGATGTTGGGGTTAAAACATCGATGTTTGGTTGATTCGGGGCTTTTAAACAAATTTGGCAGAATGCAAAAAACATCGATGTTGTGATTAAAACATCGATGTTTTCTGGGAAAAACTGGAAAATTTCCAGAAAACTGAAGAACACTCAGGTTGGTTTTCTTGGTTACTGTTGCATTAATTTTCTCTCAAATTCTCTCAAACACTTGACTTGAACACGATTTGGACAAGACAAGGAACACTTTGTGAAGTGAACAACACACAATGTAGGTTTATTTCACTTGATTTGAACCAGATTACAAGACTCAATTTATAGGCAGAAAATCAGCCTAAAATCCAACTTGCTGCAGCAACTTGCATGCAGCCCATACCTTCAACCCATACTTCTTAGTGCAGCATGGAGACCCATAATCCACTAAGTTGATCTTCTTGATTACCAAGAAGATCAGATAACAAAGAAAAAATAACAAAAAGACACACACAACTTGCACACTATTCCTAACATACTCTAATTAAAGAAACAATTCCACAAACATCTTGATCACATCATCAGCTCCACTAACTTATTGATCACACTCCACTAACACTCCACTACAGCTTGATCACTAATGCAGCTTGATCACATAAACTAACATCTCCTACCATCACCACCAACTAGAGAAACAATCACTTCAGTTGTATAACACTTCTCTGGCAAATTTGAAGGTCTCATTGCGTCCAACTGTTTCCTTATCCCATTGAAAACGAGTTACCTTTTCTTTCTTCTGAGCAGCATCCAAACTCTTCTCTATTATTTTCTCCACGTCCTCCAACTCCACCACTTTTTTCTTCTTCCCATCTACTTGAACATTGGTTGAACGTTTCAGCGACCTTACTCTGTCCAGCTCCTTCTCGAGCCAGTCTTCTTCACATTGTAGCTCTGCCAACTTTAATTCTTCAGTCTTTAGTGCCAGTTTCTCTTGTTCAAGCGTTCCTGAGACTTCACTTTTCTGTTTCGAGATAGCTTCTCGATCGGCTTTAACAGAATCCATTGAAGACCAAAGTGGAATGGCATTGGCTAGATGTTTCTTTATATCAGCCAGCACAGATTTTTCAATTTCATCCTCTGAATGATGGTAGACAGCATCCAGAGCTTGCTCCATGTCACCAAATTGCTTGGCTTCATAAGCAGCCTCTATGGGAATTTCTAAAAATCTCTTCAACTCCTTCCTTCGCTCTTCAATATTCATGGGAGCTGACTGCTTTTGTTCGAATGGTGAAAATAAAGGTGCTTTTTCATCATCAGAAACAATAATAGCCTCTTTCTCTCCAGTGGAACATTGTAGCTTGGCCAAATTTGATTCTTCAGCATTTAGTGCCAGTTACTCCTGTCCAAGCATTCTTGAGACTTCACTCACCCATTTCGAGATGGCTTCTCCATCGGCTTTAGCAGAATTCATTGAATACCAAAGAGGAGTGAGGCGATCCTCGGCATTGGCTACTTCTTTCTTTAGATCAGCCAGCAGAGGGATTTCTGAAGCATCCTTCAAATGATGATAGACAGAATCCACAGCTTCCTTCATCTTCAACTTCTTTCTTTGCTCTATATTCACGGGAGCTGATTGTTTTTGTTGGATTGGTGAAGATTGTATCAGCCCATCACAGTGTTTCCGGAGGACAAAACGTGAGGATAAAGGTGCTTCCTCATCATCGAGAACAATCATAGCCTTTTTATCTTCAGTGGAACTCTGGTAAACAGTGTGATCATCAACACAAATTTTTGATAGTAAAATAGCCCTCCAAGTTCAAGAAAGTTTCAAAAATTTTTGAAAAAAAACATTCAATAACCATAATACAAGCTAACAATTTCGAAGGACTCTTTTAATTCTGCTTATTCTCTAAGTGATGGAGTTAGCAAGGACAATGATTACCTCATCAGCTGTAGGTTTTTCGAATTGTTCTTCTGCAGAACCAATACTCACTTCTGCTTCCTCTTCTGAGCAAGAGAAAAGATAATCACACAAATGGCAAGGAGGCAATCAAGATTAACTCCTTCAATGAAGAAGAAAAAGTTTGACATACCTTTATACAACATTTCTCTCCTTCTCTGAGCTGGTCGTTTCTCTGTGGTTATAAGTGATCTCTTGGGCCCATTCCTGAACATTGAAACAAAATGTTCCCTGGCCTCCTTGAGATTCAACGTGAGGTCCTTCCAGCAACATCTCCACCAGGTATCAAACAAAGGGTCTGAAGATGGGAACCAACGAACTTTGCGAACTTGTAAAATTGTAGATTTCCTGTCAGAATACTCCTTCTGGGAAAGCTCAAGTTGAGCACTATCCACATGATCCCTATCCTGCCAAGGTTGATTGAGTGTGTGGTAGAAAGGGACTGGCACTGATTGTAGGTGTCCAAATTGCCTAGCAAACTGGTTTGGTGAATAAGGCTCCAGAAAAACTTGTCTCGAACTAATATATACTGGCAGATCACAAGTTGTAAGAATTACTTTCCAAGCATTATTCGCAGCATGTTCCCAAGTGTCATCATCAAGTGAGCCTGCATAAGTTTTTCACGCTATCAAGCGTAAAAGCCCTTAGCCAGTCAGGGCCAAATCTCCTCTCTAGAAATGGATTCCATTCCTTTCCTTGACGTTTTCTTTTGTTATCACACAGATAGTCCAAGCAGTCCTCAAATGTTATCTTGCAATCTTGTACCTGGGTGGAGACTATGTAGTCTCCATATGAATGAATCTTTGTTGATAGTGTTGATCCTGGAACCTCCACAATATTCCTCCTGGCTGCAATTGAAGGAAAATATGATTGTGCCCACAATACAACTAGCCACAATGGTCCACTTACATTCTCGTTGAAACTATATGTCACACTCTTTCCAATGCAATTATAAGCAAGGCCAAGCAAGAAAGGGGCAAGTGCAATAGGACCATTGGCGCAGAAAATGGCATCTGCCACACACTGAAAACTTGTCTGGATTTTTCCTGAGCGGTTGCAAACAAGAAACTTGCAGATCCAATATAAGTAGAAGGCAGTCTCTTCTTCTACCGGATCTTTACTATCCATTGCATGTTCCATGAAATAAGTATAAGAAGTCACATTCTTCCACTTATGATTATAGCAACTATTTAAACCAAATGTAGATAGCTCAGTGCCTATGGGAGAACAACAAGTGATTGCAACCTTCCATGGTTATACCTAGTGGACCTTCTGGGAGGAGGAATGCATTGCAAGTCCTATCCCAGAAGCACATGAGAGCAGACATGCGAGGACCATCAAAAGAGATTTTCCGGGTTGATAAGATGATGGCTTCATAAATCCTGAGGTCATGCCATTTCTGCCCCAGTTTCTTTTCTAGCCTCTCCACCCAACCGCAGTAGCCAGGGTCTGGCCTGTGCCATCCAACAATAGGGCTGTTGGCTTTTCAGCTCAAGAACATCGATGTTGCACTTATAACATCGATGTTCTGAGGCTACTGGAACTTCGAGCAATTCGGCCGAATGATTAGAACATCGATGTTGTGTCAAGAACATCAATGTTTGATGGCTTTGTTACTCAAGAACATCGATGTTGAATCAATAACATCAAAACAAATCGGCCGAACGATTATAACATCGATGTTGCTATTATAACATCGATGTTGTGCTGGGAAATTCCCAGAAACTCTGCAGAAACCAAGGTTGACTTTCATGGTTACTGTTGTATTGATTGTCTCTCAATTCACTCAATCATTTTGTTTTAAACCACTTTGAACATTTCAGAGTAACATTGAAGTGAAACACCAACGTTTTTCTTAACTTGATTTCACTTGATTACGACTGATTACAAGACTCAATTATATAGGCAGAAAAAGAAACTATACCCACTAAACATGAGAGCTCACACTTGCTTTTCCTTAGACACTAATAATGATACAGCTCTTCTTTAATGGCACAGATCATAAAGAAGAGACACATAACAACTAAAGATAACATAATTGATCAACACAAATCAATAATTAAAGACACACTCAACTAACCCACTCATAGCAATAATAGAGTGGACCCAAGCTTAGTGCTACAGCTTGATCACACTCATGCAGCTTGATCACACAATCTAACACTCCTCCTTGAGCAAGCTGCCCTTCAACTTCATCTTCATTTTCCACTTCAATAGACCTCATCAATAGCTTGAACCGAATTCTTGTCAACGACTTGGTGAATAGACTTGAAACTTTCCATCCTTTTTTTTGTTTTGTTTTTTTTTGTTTGTTTGTTTTTTTTCTTCTTTGCAAGGCATCTTCTTAGCAGTTGCAAAATCAAACAAATCATAAAACTCTAATGACTTCTCTTCAATGCATCAAGTCAAACCTATTCATCTTTAATTTCAACAGGCTCTTCAATAATTTGAGCCTGTTTCCAGAAGTGAAAGCTCTTCATCCTCTTTTTCCTCTTCCTTTTCTTGGTAAAATACATTTTCCTATATAGTTTGACATTTGAAGCATCAAACATATCAAAGAACTCCAGTGATTCATCTTCAATGAGACTGTCAACCTTTTTCCACCATTCGATTTTCTGGTTTTTAATTTTTCCATTCATTTCCAGAATTCTACAATCAACAAACTCATCCTCTTCACATTGAATCTCAATAACATTTTCTTTTTCAGGCGTGTTTAAACCTGAACCACCAATTTTATTCTCCACTTCAATTAATATGCAATTGGAAAAATCTTTGAACTCCAAATATAAATTCTCACAAACAACAATTTCAACATCATCATTTTTCACAGCAATTTCATTACTAAAATCTGTGAGAGTCTCATCAAGCATAACCACTTCATCAATTAATCTAAAAATATCCAAACATTCAACACAAACAACCACTCCAGAATCATCACTTTCCATAGATTCAATAACTTTTTCAAGAATATAATCTGTGAAAATCTTATCAACCACAACATCATCAAAACATTCATCAATTTCAGAATGCTTACCAATAAACTCATCACTTTCATCATTTGCAACCAAATCAGAGCCATTTATTACCTCTGGTTCAGCATTTTCCACAAGATCAACACAGCAATCTTCCTACTCTTCATTGTTCCCAGACTCATTTTCCTGAAACAAAATCACTTCATTTTTTATAAACAATTTTCTGTCCGACAAATCCAAGTCGAACTCTTCCTGTAACTGCTGGATCAACATCTTTAAGGTGATTGTGTTGAGGTCAGAAATTTGAAGAACTTCCCTCAACCTTTTAATGATCTTCCAATCAGAAACCATCTTCTTGGAATTTAGCAAATCGAAAAAGCAGGACTCGTAAAGAAAGAACCTACTCCGCTACCAATTGTTGGCTTTTCAGCTCAAGAACATCGATGTTGCACTTGTAACATCGATGTTCTGAGGCTACTGGAACTTCGAGCAATTCGGCCGAACGATTAGAACATCGATGTTGTGTCAAGAACATCGATGTTTGATGGCTTTGTTACTCAAAAACATCGATGTTGAATCAATAACATCAAAACAAATCGGCCGAACGATTATAACATCGATGTTGCTATTATAACATCGATGTTGTGCTGGGAAATTCCTAGAAATTCTGAAGAAACCAAGATTGACTTTCTTGGTTACTGTTGTATTGATTTTCTCTCAATTCACTCAATCATTTTGTTTTAAACCACTCTGAACATTTCAAAGTAATATTGAAGTGAAACACCAACGTTTTTCTTAACTTGATTTCACTTGATTACAAGACTCAATTATATAGGTAGAAAAACAACCTATACCCACTAAACATGACAGCTCACACTTGCTTTTCCTTAGACACTAATAATGGTACAGCTCTTCTTTAATGGCACAGCTTATAAAGAAGAGACACACAACAACTAAAGATAACATAATTAATCAACACAAATCAATAATTAAAGACACACTCAACTAACCCACTCATAGTAATAATAGAGTGGACCCAAGCTTAGTGCTACAGCTTGATCACACTCATGCAGCTTGATCATATAATCTAACACTCCTCCTTGAGCAAGCTGCCCTTCAACTTCATCTTCATTTTCAACTTCAATAGACCTCATCAATAGCTTGAACTGAATTCTTGTCAATGACTTGGTGAATAGACTTGAAACTTTCCATCCTTTTTTTGTTTTGTTTTTTTTTTTGTTTGTTTTTTTCTTCTTTGCAAGACATCTTCTTAGCAGTTGCAAAATCAAACAAATCATAAAACTCTAATGACTTCTCTTCAATGCATCAACTCAAACCTATTCATCTTTAATTTCAACAGGCTCTTCAATAGTTTGAGCCTGTTTCCAGAAGTGAAAGCTCTTCATCCTCTTTTTCCTTTTTCTTTTCTTGGTAAAATACATTTTCCTATATAGTTTGACATTTGAAGCATCAAACATATCAAAGAACTCCAGTGATTCATCTTCAATGAGACTGTCAACCTTTTTCCACCATTCGATTTTCTGGTTTTTAATTTTTCCATTCATTTCCAGAATTCTACAATCAACAAACTCATCCTCTTCACATTGAATCTCAATAACATTTTCTTTTTCAGGCGTGTTTAAACCTGAACCACCAATTTTACTCTCCACTTCAATTAATATGCAATTGGAAAAATCTTTGAACTCCAAATACAAATTCTCACAAACAACAATTTCAACATCATCATTTTTCACAGCAATTTCATTACTAAAATCTGTGAGAGTCTCATCAAGCATAACCACTTCATCAATTAATCTAAAAATATCCAAACATTCAACACAAACAACCACTCCAGAATCATCACTTTCCACAGATTCAATAACTTTTTCAAGAATATAATCTGTGAAAATCTTATCAACCACAACATCATCAAAACATTCATCAATTTCAGAATGCTTACCAATAAACTCATCACTTTCATCATTTGCAACCAAATCAGAGCCATTTATTACCTCTGGTTCAGCATTTTCCACAAGATCAACACAGCAATCTTCCTCCTCTTCATTGTTCCCAGACTCATTTTCCTGAAACAAAATCACTTCATTTTTTATAAACAATTTTCTGTCCGACAAATCCAAGTCGAACTCTTCCTGTAACTGCTGGATCAACATCTTTAAGGTGATTGTGTTGAGGTCAGAAATTTGAAGAACTTCCCTCAACCTTTTAATGATCTTCCAATCAGAAACCATCTTCTTGGAATTTAGCAAATCGAAAAAAGCAGGACTCGTAAAGAAAGAACCTACTCCGCTACCAATTGTTGGCTTTTCAGCTCAAGAACATCGATGTTGCACTTGTAACATCGATGTTCTGAGGCTACTGGAACTTCGAGCAATTCGGCCGAACGATTAGAACATCGATGTTGTGTCAAGAACATCGATGTTTGATGGCTTTGTTACTCAAGAACATCGATGTTGAATCAATAACATCAAAACAAATCGGCCGAACGATTATAACATCGATGTTGCTACTATAACATCGATGTTGTGCTGGGAAATTCCCAGAAATTCTGAAGAAACCAAGATTGACTTTCTTGGTTACTGTTGTATCGATTTTCTCTCAATTCACTCAATCATTTTGTTTTAAACCACTCTAAACATTTCAAAGTAATATTGAAGTGAAACACCAACGTTTTTCTTAACTTGATTTCACTTGATTACAACTGATTACAAGACTCAATTATATAGGTAGAAAAACAACCTATACCCACTAAACATGACAGCTCACACTTGCTTTTCCTTAGACACTAATAATGGTACAGCTCTTCTTTAATGGCACAGCTTATAAAGAAGAGACACACAACAACTAAAGACAACATAATTAATCAACACAAATCAATAATTAAAGACACACTCAACTAATCCACTCATAGTAATAATAGAGTGGACCCAAGCTTAGTGCTACAACTTGATCACACTCATGCAGCTTGATCATATAATCTAACACTCCTCCTTGAGCAAGCTGCCCTTCAACTTCATCTTCATTTTCAACTTCAATAGACCTCATCAATAGCTTGAACTGAATTCTTGTCAATGACTTGGTGAATAGACTTGAAACTTTCCATCCTTTTTTTGTTTTGTTTTTTTTTTGTTTGTTTTTTTTCTTCTTTGCAAGACATCTTCTTAGCAGTTGCAAAATCAAACAAATCATAAAACTCTAATGACTTCTCTTCAATGCATCAACTCAAACCTATTCTTCTTTAATTTCAACAGGCTCTTCAATAGTTTGAGCCTGTTTCCAGAAGTGAAAGCTCTTCATCCTCTTTTTCCTTTTCCTTTTCTTGGTAAAATACATTTTCTTATATAGTTTGACATTTGAAGCATCAAACATATCAAAGAACTCCAGTGATTCATCTTCAATGAGACTGTCAACCTTTTTCCACCATTCGATTTTCTGGTTTTTAATTTTTCCATTCATTTCCAGAATTCTACAATCAACAAACTCATCCTCTTCACATTGAATCTCAATAACATTTTCTTTTTCAGGTGTGTTTAAACCTGAACCACCAATTTTACTCTCCACTTCAATTAATATGCAATTGGAAAAATCTTTGAACTCCAAATACAAATTCTCACAAACAACAATTTCAACATCATCATTTTTCACAGCAATTTCATTACTAAAATCTGTGAGAGTCTCATCAAGCATAACCACTTCATCAATTAATCTAAAAATATCCAAACATTCAACACATACAACTACTCCAGAATCATCACTTTCCACAGATTCAATAACTTTTTCAAGAACATAATCTGTGAAAATCTTATCAACCACAACATCATCAAAACATTCATCAATTTCAGAATGCTTACCAATAAACACATCACTTTCATCATTTGCAACCAAATCAGAGCCATTTATTACCTCTGATTCAGCATTTTCCACAAGATCAATACAGCAATCTTCCTCCTCTTCATTGTTCCCAGACTCATTTTCCTGAAACAAAATCACTTCATTTTTTATAAACGATTTTCTGTCCGACAAATCCAAGTCAAACTCTTCCTGTAACTGCTGGATCAACATCTTTATGGTGATTGTGTTGAGGTCAGAAATTTGTAGAACTTCCCTCAACCTTTTAATGATCTTCCAATCAGAAACCATCTTCTTGGAATTTAGCAAATCGAAAAAGGCAGGACCCGTAAAGAAAGAACCTGCTCCGCTACCAATTGTTAGCTTTTCAGCTCAAGAACATCAATGTTGCACTTGTAACATCGATGTTCTGAGGCTACTGGAACTTCGAGCAATTCGGCCAAACGATTAGAACATCGATGTTGTGTCAAGAACATCGATATTTGATGGCTTTGTTACTCAAGAACATCGATGTTGAATCAATAACATCAAAACAAATCGGCCGAACGATTATAACATCGATGTTGCTATTATAACATCGATGTTGTGCTGGGAAATTCCCAGAAATTCTGCAGAAACCAAGGTTGACTTTCTTGGTTACTGTTGTATTGATTTTCTCTCAATTCACTCAATCATTTTGTTTTAAACCACTCTGAACATTTCAAAGTAATATTGAAGTGAAACACCAACGTTTTTCTTAACTTGATTTCACTTGATTACAACTGATTACAATACTCAATTATATAGGTAGAAAAACAACCTATACCCACTAAACATAACAGCTCACACTTGCTTTTCCTTAGACACTAATAATGGTACAGCTCTTCTTTAATGGCACAGCTTATAAAGAAGAGACACACAACAACTAAAGATAACATAATTAATCAACACAAATCAATAATTAAAGACACACTCAACTAACCCACTCATAGTAATAATAGAGTGGACCCAAGCTTAGTGCTACAGCTTGATCACACTCATGCAACTTGATCACATAATCTAACACTCCTCCTTGAGCAAGCTGCCCTTCAACTTCATCTTCATTTTCAACTTCAATAGACCTATCAATAGCTTGAACTGAATTCTTGTCAATGACTTGGTGAATAGACTTGAAACTTCCCATCCTTTTTTTGTTTTGTTTTGTTTTTTTTTTGTTTGTTTTTTTTTTCTTCTTTGCAAGACATCTTCTTAGCAGTTGCAAAATCAAACAAATCATAAAACTCTAATGACTTCTCTTCAATGCATCAACTGAAACCTGTTCATCTTTAATTACAACAGGCTCTTCAACAGTTTGAGCCTGTTTCCAGAACTGAAAGCTCTTCATCCTCTTTTTTCCTTTTCCTTTTCCTGGTAAAATACATTTTCCTATATAGTTTGACATTTGAAGCATCAAACATATCAAAGAACTCCAGTGATTCATCTTCAATGAGACTGTCAACCTTTTTCCACCATTCGATTTTCTGGTTTTTAATTTTTCCATTCATTTCAAGAATTCTACAATCAACAAACTCTTCCTCCTCACATTGAATCTCAATAACATTTTCTTTTTCAGGTGTGTTTAAACCTGAACCACCAATTTTACTCTCCACTTTAATTAATTTGCAATTGGAAAAATCTTTGAACTCCAAATACAAATTCTCACAAACAACAATTTCAACATCATCATTTTTCACAGCAATTTCATGACTAAAGTCTGTGAGAGTCTCATCAAGCATAACCACTTCATCAATTAATCCAAAAATATCCAAACATTCATCACAAACAACCACTCCAAAATCATCACTTTCCACAGATTTAATAACTTTTTCAAGACTATAATCTGTGAAAATCTTATCAACCACAACATCACCAAAACTTTCATCAATTTCAGAATGCTTACCAATAAACTCATCACTTTCATCATTTGCAACCAAATCAGAGCCATTTGTTACCTCTGATTCAGCATTTTCCACAAGATCAACACAGCAATCTTCCTCCTCTTCATTGTTCCCGGACTCATTTTCCTGAAACAAAATCACTTCATTTTCCATAAACGATTTTCTGTCCGACAAATCCAAGTCGAACTCTTCCTGTAACTGCTGGATCAACATCTTTATGGTGATTGTGTTGAGGTCAGAAATTTGAAGAACTTCCCTCAACCTTTTAATGATCTTCCAATCAGAAACCATCTTTTGGAATTTAGCAAATCGAAAAAGGCAGGACCCGTAAAGAAAGAACCTGCTCCGCTACCAATTGTTGGCTTTTCAGCTCAAGAACATCGATGTTGCACTTGTAACATCGATGTTCTGAGGCTACTGGAACTTCGAGCAATTCGGCCGAACGATTAGAACATCGATGTTGTGTCAGGAACATCGATGTTTGATGGCTTTGTTACTCAAGAACATCGATGTTGAATCAATAACATCAAAACAAATCAGTCGAACGATTATAACATCGATGTTGCTATTATAACATTGATGTTGTGCTGGGAAATTCTCAGAAATTCTGCAGAAACCAAGGTTGACTTTCTTAGTTACTGTTGTATTGATTTTCTCTCAATTCACTCAATCATTTTGTTTTAAACCACTCTGAATATTTCGGAGTAACATTGAAGTGAATCACCAACGTTTTTCTTAACTTGATTTCACTTGATTACAACTGATTACAAGACTCAATTATATAGGTAGAAAAACAACCTATACCCACTAAACATGACAGCTCACACTTGCTTTTCCTTAAGACACTAATAATGATACAGCTCTTCTTTAATGGCACAGCTTATAAAGAAGAAACACACAACAACTAAAGATAACATAATTGATCAACACAAATCAATAATTAAAGACACGCTCAACTAACCCACTCATAGCAATAATAAAGTGGACCCAAGCTTAGTGCTACAGCTTGATCACACTCATGCAACTTGATCATATAATCTAACACTCCTCCTTGAGCAAGCTGCCCTTCAACTTCTGTTAGTGTAGTATGCCCAAAAGCCAATCATGGATGATTATTTGTTGTCATGTATACACATTAAGGTTATTCAAATAAGTATCATTTATGAGATAAACGCTTGCACATACTTATAACCCTAGAATAATACATATTCTTAATTGTCCCTAGTGGATTATTATTACGGATGGGTTGTAATAATATATTAAGACTAGCGTATGTTGAGAATTGCATATGTGATATGAATTCTACATATGGGTACAAGTTGGAGAACTTGTGGACTGGACCGACCCACATAAGAACCCTACGTGGAACGTTATATGTATGTCATTAGTGGTTCTTATAGATGTATTGTCCTCCGACCTGAGATCGTCAAGGTATCCAACATATGAATCATGTACTTTGATATTATTCCTAGTCATCCGTAACTGGGTGGACATAAGGGTAATCATTAGGTATATGATGATTATGTAGTGGGTTTTGATTGATCCAGATGGGATTCGTCCGACCCATATAACGGGAATATTATCGGATGGTTTTTTGATAGAGTTGAACTGTTAAATGCACGGCCATGCTTAGATTAGGTGATATGGTGATATCACGGGTATCCGTTTTATACAGTTAACTCGGGGATCAAGAAACATAGATTAAACATATACGAGATTGACATATTCCATGTCTCGTGTTTGATCTTGATAATGGGACGAAGGGACGATGACATATTCCGAGGCATAGAGAATCAGTACTGATCTTGTCGTTCGGGTAGCAATGATGTGTTGCTAGACGCTGCTCTTTACTTATAATTGTAAAATGAGAATTTTACAATTATTGCCGGACGTTACAAGTGCCTACAGGGTCACACACATAGAACCGTTGATTCGAGCAGGTGGTTGAACCGTGGTTGGACTGGGTGAGGTTGGACCGTGGTTGGACCATGGTTGAACCAGGGTCGTTTTGGTACAATGATTAGGTGAATTATTGACCAGAGATCAGACATTATGGTGTGTGTTGTGCTGGAAAGTCTAGTGGAGGCATTATCATGTCTTGACATGATTAAGTGGGAGATGGGCCAAGGTTGGCCATTACTTCCACTAACCTATGTCTTCATTTGGCATGTGTATGATCTGATCATCCTCTTCCTCTCTTGGGGTTCTCTGAACGTTTTTGAGTCCTGAGAGCCTTGAGAAAAACACTCACCTTCAGCTTCTTCATTCTTTGTGAAAGAAAGAAGAACACAAAAAACACCACAAACACAAGCACCCGCTTCTTGTTGCTAGCACATCAGTTCGGGTGAGCTCGAGGCTTGATTCGTGTGACAATTCCAAGCCGATCACGGTTCGTGTGGATACCGTAGAGGGGCGAGGCTTTTGTCTGGCTCTAGCTGATTGGGCTCTACAGTTGGGTGAAAGACCTCAACCGAACAAGGTATGTAAATTTTGTTATACGGTTTATGCATGCTTCACTTGGTTCTTGGCTAAGTTTCCTTGCTTCCGCTGCTTGTTGTGCTTGGTATATGAATGTCATATAGCTTAGGGAAACTTACAGTGGTAGCGGAGCCTCTTGTGAAGCTCTAAACCGGATTTATGTGCATATGTTGATATGTTCATGCATATATATATGGTATGTTATATGTGATGTAGCATGATCATTATATGTTGATTTAAATTATATATATGTTGTTGTTGGATGTGTCAAAAGTGTTTTGACAACATGAACTTGATTGGTATGTGATATCAATCAAGGAGCTATTGGCAGTAAGTCGAAGGGGTTCGACAAAACGAAAATCGATTGTCAGTTTGTGTATAGAACGATTGTCGTTCTAGTACAGCTAGGCCATAACATCGATGTTGGTGAGACCAACATCGATGTTGGCATGAAGTTTAGCCTTGGTAGAACCTTCATAACATCTATGTTGTGTGACAAACATCGACGTTTTGATGAAGGTTAGCCTCGGCCGAATCATCACAACATCGATGTTGTGTGACCAACATCGATGTTCTCATGCATAATTCTCAAAACATCGATGTTTAATTAAACATCGATGTTATTTGAGCTCGGCCAAAATTGATTTGAAGTTCCAGAACTCAAATAACATCAATGTTGTAGAGTCCAACATCGATGTTCTTGAGTTCCAGAAGTTCAAACATCGATGTTTGATGGTCGACATCGATGTTTTGAGGGTTCGGCAACCTCCAACATCGATGTTTGAGTGTCAACATCGATGTTTTGCAGATTCGCAATCTCTAAACATCGATGTTGAAGTGTTCAACATCGATGTTGTAGAACCCAGTAACTTCAACTGCAAATTCGGAGCAGAAGGAGGCCGAATTGGTGTCTGGCCTGAACAGAAAAGTTGTAGCCTTGCTTCTAAGATTTCCAGAGACACCAAGTTTGCACAAATCTGAGCTCTACAGCTCTAGATATGGCCGAAATACTGAGTACTGCCAAAATCTTGAACTTTCAGAATCTCAACAACATCGATGTTTGAAAGTGCAACATCGATGTTATTGAGCTACTGTCAAAAAGTTTGGAGTTCAAGAATCTCAACAACATCGATGTTTAAGAGTTGAACATCGATGTTATTGAGCTACTGCCAAGTAGTTGGAGAGAATCAGATTCTCACAACATCGATGTTACAAGTTGAACATCGATGTTCACATGTAATTTTGGTTTTCCAAATTTACAAACACCAATGTATGATTCATCAAGAACTTGCATATAATGTATGGAATAATATATTGGTGAAATATTAAGTTCTTAGTTGCCTTCCATGATAAGCACTCATCAAGCTTAAGATCAACAATTGGTAGTTTTTGCCAAAGCAAGGTGCCATTGTTTATCCTAAGAAGGTGCGAGTGGATAATTGTAATATCTCGACTGCTTATTGTGGGTTTGGACTTAACTAGGTTATCTTAATAGGATTAAGGACCTAGGGGCAAGGGTTGAGCAAGTCTATAAGATAGACATGGACAAGGTGTTGTTCACTCAACTATCCAAGAGTTACATAGAGATGTAATTGACAAAGAGTTGTCTACCTAAATAGCTATGATATAGGTGATCAGCCCTCGCTGACTTATGTTGTAGTGAAATATGGATCTTGGCCTACTTATATAATTGTCTTGATTTATGTAGTAGGAGCACATTTAATAGAATTCCTTATTAAATGATTTATATGCATGACTATTATTTGTGTGAGTTGATCATTGTTGTAGAATTACCATAGCACAAAACACTAGCATTTATTATTGCGATTGGTCCTTGAGTAGGACAAGCTGAATAGGAATAGTTTCCTAGAGTGGCATCAAATTTTGAGGATAGTCTTCAAACAAGAAAAATTTGTATGTCCTTGAAGGGCCTGTTCTTAATGAATTGGCGCCTAATGCTTCTAGGGCAGAAGTAGATGCTTGCGAGAAGCATGTTGATGATGCATTGGATGTTGCATGCCTTATGCTAATTGCCATAGACTCTGAGCTTCAGAAGCAAGAAGAGAACATGTGGGCGTTTGATATGATCGAACACCTGAAAATGCTCTGAGGAGAGCAAGCAAGGCATGGGAGGTACGAGACTTCTAAGGCATTGTTTCAATGCAAAATGGTTGAGTTATCACCTGTTAGACCTCATGTGCTCAAGATGTTTAGATACATTGAGAGCCCTGAGGGTCTTGGTTTCCTTGGAGAAGGAAAGGGCAAAGCAAAGTTTGAGAAGAAGAAGAAATGTACCAAAAGGTTAGGTGCAACATCTTCTTGTTCTCATGTGCTGAAACCCAACGGTGGTGTTGCAAAGGTAATAAATTGTTTTCGTTGCAACAAACCAAGCCATTAGAAGCGAAACTGCCCTGTTTACCTTGAAGAGGTAAAGAAGCAAAAGGGAAGTGAGACTTCCGCTTCAGGTATTTTGTTATAGAGACTTATATCTCTACCTCTGCCTCATGGGTATTAGATACCAGATGTGGTTCTCACATTTGTAGAAATGTGTAGAAACTGAGAAAGAGTGGGAGATTGGCTAAGGATGAGATAGACCTACGCCCCGTATTGGAGCAAGAATTGCTACATTAGCCGTAGGGATTTTCTATCTACTCTTACCTAGCATTTTGATTTTAGAACTATACAATTGCTATTATGTACCTACCATAAGCAGGAATTTGATTTCTGTGTCTTGTATGGACAAGAAAAGTTTTATTGAGAATAAAGAACAATTGTTGTTCTATTTATTTCAATGAAATTGATTATGATGGTGCATTTTAAACGATGGTTTGTATGTTCTGAACCTAGTAACGCCTATCTATAACATTAATACGAAGAAGGTTAGATTACATGATTCTAGTGAAACCTATTTCTGGCATAGTCGTTTGGCCCATATAAACGAGACTCGTATTCCTAAACTCCATAAAGTTGGATTTTTAGACTCATTTGATTTTGAATCATATGAGACATATGAGTCATGTTTGTTAGGCAAAATGACTAAGGCTTCCTTTACGGGTAAAGGTGAAGAGCCTAGGACTTGCTAGGTCTAATACATACTAATGTATGTGGACCTGTGTCTACACAGGCTAGAGGTGGTTTTCAATACTTCATTACATTTACTGATGACATCAGTAGATATGGCTAAGTGTATCTAATGAGACACAAGTTGGAATCCTTTGAAAAGTTCAAAGAATTTAAGAATGAAGTACAGAATCAACTCGGAAAAGTATTAAGATGCTTCGATCAGATCGAGGTGGTGAATACTTAGACCGAGACTTTCTTGACTATCTAAAGAGTTGTGGTATAGTATCACAACTTACTCCACCAGGTACGCCTCATTGGAATGGCGTATCCGATAGGAGGAAAAGAACCTTGTTAGACATGGTTCGTTCTATGATGAGTCAAGCTGACCTTCCTTCTTCCTTTTGGGAACATGCTTTATTAACTGCTATTTTTACACTAAACAATGTTCCGTCTAAATCAGTCGAATAGACACCATATGAGATATGGACTGGAAGCGTCCCAATTTGTCTTTTATGAGGATTTGGGGTTGTGAGGCTTACGTAAGACGTGAAGCTTCGGATAAACTTGGCCCAAAATCCGAGAAGTGCCTAATTGTAGGTTACCCTAAGGAAACTAAAGGGTATAACTTCTATAATCCCACCGACCACAAAGTGTTTGTTGCTCGGACTGCGATTTTTCTAGAAGAGAGTTTATTTCTAGAGGAATCAGTGGGAGGAAAATAGAACTCAAAGAAGTTCGAGATCTAGAGACTGAAATGGAACAAGAACAGGAACCACAAAGTGTTATGGACGAGAATCCTGTTCCTGTAACACATGGACCGCGTAGGTCGGATAGGATTCGGCATGAGCCCGAGAGATATGGTTTTCTCTTGACTCATACCAGGGATGTGATGCTCATTGATGAGGAAGAGCCCACTACCTATCAGCAGGCCGTTACGGGTCCAGACTCCTAGAAGTGGCTAGAAGCCATGAATTCGGAAATGGAATCCATGTATCAAAACAAGGTATGGACCTTAGTTGATCCACCCGAAGGGGTAAAACCCATAAGGTGCAAGTGGGTCTTTAAGAAAAAGACCGACATGGATGGTAATGTGATTACCTATAAAGTGCGGTTGGTTGCGAAAGGTTTCAAACAAGTTCATGGTATAGACTATGATGAAACCTTCTCACCAGTTGCCATGGTTAAATCCATCCAGATTCTTTTGGCTATAGCCGCATACCATGATTATGAGATATGGCAAATGGATGTCAAAAACCGCTTTCCTTAATGAAAATTTTTGTGGATGTGTACTTGACACAACCTGAAGGTTTTGTCGATCCAGAGTATGCTAGTATGGTATGCAAGATGCAAAGGTCCATTTGTGGACTAAGGCAAGCTTCTAGGAGTTGGAATCTTCATTTTAGTGATGTAATCAAAGAGTTTGGTTTCATTAAAAGTGAAGATGTTTCATGTGTTTACTAGAAGGTTAGTGGGAGCACTATTGTTTTCTTGTTGTTGTAGGTTGACGACATCCTACTTATTGAGAATGATATTCCGATACTAAAATCTGCAAAGACTTGGTTAGGAAGGAATTTCTCAATGAAGGACTTAGGAGAAGCTGCCTAAGTGTTAGGTATAAAGATCTATAGAGATAGATCCAAAAGGCTTTTCGGGCTAAGTCAGAGTACATATATTGACAAGGTGCTAAAGAGGTTTAGCATGCAAGATTTCAATAAGGGTTTCTTGCCCATGTCATATGGCATATCTCTCTCAAAGAGTCTATATCCTAGTATGACTAAGGTGAGAGAGTGGATGAGTTAGATCCCTTATGCTTCTGCAATAGGATCTATCATATATGCCATGCTATGTAATAGACCGGATGTCGCTTATGCTCTGAGTGTCACGAGCAGATGCCAATCTGATCCCGGTGAAAGTCACTGGACAGCAGTTATATATCCTTAAGTACTTGAGAAGCACTAAGGATGCATTCCTGGTTCACGAAAGTGTTAATGGGCTTGTTGTAAAGTTTTACAAAGATGCTAGCTTCCAAACTAACAGGGACGATTTTATATCGCAATCAGTTTACGTGTTTTGTCTTGGATGTGGCACTGTTTGTTGGAAGAGTTCCAGGCAAGAAACAGTTGCTGACCCTACAACTGAGACTGTACAAAGTTCCGTTTGAGAACTGTGTAGCAGATCTTTAGACTGAGCCTTTCACGCAGCGGAAGCATGATGGTCATGCTAGATCCACATGTATGAGATATATGGATGATTGGCTTTAGTGCAAGTGGGAGATTGTTAGTGTAATATGCCCAAAAGCCAATCATGGATGATTATTTGTTGTCATGTATACACATTAAGGTTATTCCAATAAGTATCATTTATGAGATAAACGCTTGCACATGATATGAATTCTACATACGGGTACAAGTTGGAGAACTTGTGGACTGGACCGACCCACATAAGAACCCTACATGGAACGTTATATGTATGTCATTAGTGGTTCTTATAGATGTATTGTCCTCCGACCTGAGATCGTCAAGGTATCCAACATATGAATCATGTACTTTGATATTATTCCTAGTCATCCGTAACTGGGTGGGCATAAGGGTAATCATTGGATATATGATGATTATGTAGTGGGTTTTGATTGATCCAGAGGGGATTCGTCCGACCCATATAACGGGAATATTATCGGATGGTTTCTTGATAGAGTTAAACTGTTAAATGCATGACCATGCTTGGATTAGGTGATATGGTGATATCGCGGGTATCCGTTTTATACAGTTAACTCGGGGATCAAGAAACATAGATTAAACATATACGAGATTGACATATTCCATGTCTCGTGTTTGATCTTGATAATGGGACGAAGGGACGATGACATATTCCGAGGCATAGAGAATTAGTACTGATCTTGTCGTTCGGGTAGCAATGATGTGTTGCTAGACGCCGCTCTTTGCTTATAATTGTAAAATGAGAATTTTACAATTATTGCCGGACGTTACAAGTGCCTACAGGGTCACACAGATAGAACCGTTGATTCGAGCAGGTGATTGGGCCGTGGTTGGACCATGGTTGGACCGGGTGTAGTTGGACCGTGGTTGGACCATGGTTGAACCAGGGTCGTTTTAGTACAATGATTAGGTGAATTATTGACCAGAGATCAGACATTATGGTGTGTGTTGTGCTGGAAAGTCTAGTGGAGGCATTATCATGTCTTGACATGATTAAGTGGGAGATGGGCCAAGGTTGGCCATTACTTCCACTAACCTATGTCTTCATTTGGCATGTGTATGATCTGATCATCCTCTTCCTCTTTTGGGGTTCTCTGAACGTTTTTTAGTCCTGAGAGCCTTGAGAAAAACACTCACCTTCAGCTTCTTCATTCTTTGTGAAAGAAAGAAGAACACAAAAAACACCACAAACACAAGCACCCGCTTCTTGTTGCTAGCACATCAGTTCGAGTGAGCTCGAGGCTTGATTCGTGTGATAATTCCAAGCCGATCACGGTTCGTGTGGATACCGTAGAGGGGCGAGGCTTTTGTCTGGCTCTAGCTGATTCGGCTCTACAGTTGGGTGAAAGACCTCAACCGAACAGGGTATGTAAATTTTGTTATACGGTTTATGCATGCTTCACTTGGTTTTTGGTTAAGTTTCCTTGCTTTCGCTGCTTGTTGTGCTTGGTATATGATTGTCAAATAGCTTAGGGAAACTTACAACTTCATCTTCATTTTCAACTTCAATAGACCTCACCAATAGTTTGAACTGAATTCCTGTCAATGACTTGGTGAATAGACTTGAAACTTCCCATCCTTTTTTTTATTTTGTTTTTTTTTTTGTTGGTTTTTTTCTTCTTTGCAAGACATCTTCTTAGCAGTTGCAAAATCAAACAAATCATGAAACTCTAATGACTTCTCTTCAATGCATCAACTCAAACCTGTTCATCTTCAATTTCAACAGGCTCTTCAACAGTTTGAGCCTGTTTCCAGAACTGAAAGCTCTTCATCCTCTTTTTCCTTTTCCTTTTTCTGGTAAAATACCTTTTCCTATATAGTTTGACATTTGAAGCATCAAACATATCAAAGAACTCCAGTGATTCATCTTCAATGAGACTGTCAACCTTTTTCCACCATTCGATTTTCTGGTTTTTAATTTTTCCATTCATTTCCAGAATTCTACAATCAACAAACTCTTCCTCCTCACATTGAATCTCAATAACATTTTCTTTTTCAGGTGTGTTTAAACCTGAACCACCAATTTTACTCTCCACTTCAATTAATTTGCAATTGGAAAAATCTTTGAACTCCAAATACAAATTCTCACAAACAACAATTTCAACATCATCATTTTTCACAGCAATTTCATGACTAAAATCTGTGAGAGTCTCATCAAGCATAACCACTTCATCAATTAATCCAAAAATATCCAAACATTCATCACAAACAACCACTCCAAAATCATCACTTTCCACAGATTCAATAACTTTTTCAAGACTATAATCTGTGAAAATCTTATCAACCATAGCATCATCAAAACATTCATCAATTTCAGAATGCTTACCAATAAACTCATCACTTTCATCATTTGCAACCAAATCAGAGCCATTTGTTACCTCTGATTCAGTATTTTCCACAAGATCAAAACAGCAATCTTCCTCCTCTTCATTGTTCCCTGACTCATTTTCCTGAAACAAAATCACTTCATTTTTTATAAACGATTTTCTGTCCGACAAATCCAAGTCGAACTCTTCCTGTAACTGATGGATCAACATCTTTATGGTGATTGTGTTGAGGTTAGAAATTTGAAGAACTTCCCTCAACCTTTTAATGATCTTCCAATCAGAAACCATCTTCTTGGAATTTAGCAAATCGAAAAAGGCAGGATCCGTAAAGAAAGAACCTGCTCCGCTACCAATTGTTGGCTTTTCAGCTCAAGAACATCGATGTTGCACTTGTAACATCGATGTTCTGAGGCTACTGGGACTTCGAGCAATTCGGCCGAACGATTAGAACATCAATGTTGTGTCAAGAACATCGATGTTTGATGGCTTTGTTACTCAAGAACATCGATGTTGAATCAATAACATCAAAACAAATCGGCCGAACGATTATAACATCGATGTTGCTATTATAACATCGATGTTGTGCTGGGAAATTCCCAGAAATTCTGCAGAAACCAAGGTTGACTTTCTTGGTTACTGTTGTATTGATTTTCTCTCAATTCACTCAATCATTTTGTTTTAAACCACTCTGAACATTCAGAGTAACATTGAAGTAAAACACTAACGTTTTTCTTAACTTGATTTCACTTGATTACAACTGATTACAAGACTCAATTATATAGGTAGAAAAACAACCTATACCCACTAAACATGACAGCTCACACTTGTTTTTCCTTAGACACTAATAATGGTACAGCTCTTCTTTAATGGCACAGCTCATAAAGAAGAGAGACACAACAATTAAAGATAACATAATTGATCAACACAAATCAATAATTAAAGACACACTCAACTAACCCACTCATAGCAATAATAGAGTGGACCCAAGCTTAGTGCTACAGCTTGATCACACTCATGCGATCACACTCATGCAGCATGATCACATAATCTAACAAGGGCTTGCACTTTTGCACCAGTTGTTCCATGAATCTAGGCCAGAGAATTCCCTCACCAGAGGTGGTGAAATATGAGAAGGATAACACTTGGTCCTCTCCTGAAGCATTAACCTGATATCATTTTGAGAAGCAGAAGGATAGAGAAATGGACCAAGCGTACAAAACTTAGCAGAACTTTTTGATGTCGGACTCTTGTGCAAATATTGCTGAACTCAGGGTTAGTTGATGATCATCTTGTTAGGAACAATAGACTTAAGCTAGAGGGGGGGTGAATAGCTTATGACCGAAAATTAAAAACTTTGCAGGAAATGAAGTGCGGAATTGAAAAATAGAAGGACACAAGCAATTTATCCTGGTTCACACACACTCTACTAGTGTGGCTAATCCAGTCCTTCAAGTCTCACTTGAAGATTTCACTATCTACGTTAAGCTT
>JAKUCV010000791.1:0-16823 GCA_028386065.3 Turnera subulata
AAATTCCGAAAACCGAAAAATACCAACTTAGGTTCGAAAAATCCGCGGGAAAATCACGAGCGCGGGAAAACCCTCGGTTTCGAAAAACGACTCCCGATTTACCTTGAATTAATTACCCAAGATTAATTCAACAGTAAATCACGGTAAATAGACTTTTACAGTCCGGTAAAAATCCAAAATTTTTACCCGGGCTGTTACATACACTCCTAATCATAGTTTAACTAAATCACAAAAACCAACCTCCATCAAATCAGTAAAAAAGAAAAAACCTTAAACCCTTTGATTTTTTTCCGGTTTTTCTATAAAAAATTAAATTATCAGAATAAGAAAAAAAAAACTTCACCCCTCCATGAGTACCGATTTTCCCAAAAAAAAGTATACCAAATCAACACTTTTTAACTAAATTCTAAGAAACAACCTCCATCAGATTAGATTAAAAAAAAAATTAAACCCTCCATGAGATCTGTACCGGCCCGGGTAAAAATTTATGTTTTTACCGGGACTGTAAAAGCTTTGTACAGTAATTTACCGAATAAAAATAATCTTTGGTAATTATTTTATGGAAAACCGAGCATAGGATTTCAATTCCGAGTCTCACTCCATACTTCGGATATTTTTGTGGAATTTTCGGGACGAGTTGGAATTTTCCGAATTTGAAGCTACGAAAAGACAATTATGCCCCTGGGTAAGTTTTTGTCACAGTAGGAGTTAGAAGGGCAGTTAAGTCATTTTGCTGGTTCAGATATTTCCTATCCAATTATGCTATACATAGTCAATATTCTGCACCGAATTTTTCTCCACCGAATCTCTTCCTTCCCACTGAATATTTTCTTCTCCACTTAAGGATTCCACGAAGAAAAATTTCTGCTCAGCATCTCCTTTCCTGCCTATAAATTTTCTAACATTGCTTCTGTCTGCATCAATTAAAAACCCAGTAACTTACCTTGCCTTCTGCATTGCCTTACCTCTGTCCTTCACTGAAACAAAAAAAAAGAAGAAAAAAAAAAAACAAAACCACACACACCAACACACGCAGCCACGTCACCTTTCCCCACACCATCCCAGCAGCACCTCCACACAACCCGCCACCACCAAGTCACCATCACCGTCGACCGCGCGCCACCACCCGCATCTCCCGCGCGCGCCGCCCTCCCTTCTCCTTCCTTTCCCCGCTGTCGTCGTCGTAGAGCCGCCCCGAGGAGCCGTCGTCTGCAAATCGCGTGACCGGAGCCACTCGCGACGACCCGCCGACGACGCCTCTCCCTGGCTTCTCCTCCTCCCTCGCTTGTGACGGACCGCCCTGCCTTTCCCCCCGAGCTCGCTGCACGCCTCGCCCGTCGCCATCTCGCCGCCGCCGCCCTGCAAGTGAAGGTGAGCACAAGGAAGAAGACGACCCGGATACGGGTCGCGGGTCGCGGGTAGACCCGGTTAGGAATAGGTGTGGGTCATGGGCTGGGCTGTTAGTGGTTAGTGGGTTAGGACTTGGGTTTTGGATTTTAGTGTTGGGCTTAGGGTGAGATGGGTTATGATGGTTGGATTGGGTTTAGGCTTTAGGCTTTGGACTTGGACCTTGGCCCAGTCCGGTAATAAATAAAAAAAAAAAGAAAAAGAGATAATCAGTAATAATAATAAGAGTAGGAAATAAAACTGAAAAACAAAAGAGAAAAATATGATAAATAAATATATTTAGTTGGAAACTTTCTGGAAGAAGAGTAATAAATAGTAAGTAGTTATAATTTGCGGAATTAATGAAATAATTACCTTATAATAATATGTTTAAAAGGGTTAAGATAAATACTACATGATTATTTAATTATGGTAAGTACCCTTAAAGATGTATACTACAAAAATGCTATACCAGGAAAATTCTTTTATGGACATGCAATTAAATTCTAAGAAAATTATTCTAAGATAGCTAGTACCTTTGAATATAAGTTAAGATAATTATCTTTGAGGAGAAAAATATTAAAGTACGATAGCAATTGAAGAAATATTTTATGACAAGAGTATTTTTGGAAAATACGGTAGGAAAGTATATACATAGTATATGATTATATTTGTGAGGATAAATGAAATAAGTCCTTGACACAATATTAATTTAGGATTATGTATATAGTTAATAATAATTATTTTAGGAAGTACAGACTTATAAAATAAATATGGAAAGGGTATTATCAAAGTAATACCGGAATAATAACCGGGAATAAATACAGTATGTAATTTTGACGCAGGAATAATAATTAGTGAATGATGATGATAACGGGGTTCACTGGGACGTAACGGATCAGTTTAGTTTAATTTTTACGGTATAGCATCATTTACATTTATGTGCATCCTATGTGAATATGTGCTATTATTTGCAATATAGGAGCTGATAACGAACAACATTCCGAGGAACCGGAGCCGGGACAATTTGAGGACTTTCAGGAGTAGGGAAATCGGCCAAGGTGAGGATGGATAACCTTTGATATATTGCACATGATACTGTGTTTGCTTTTCTGTGAATAATTTGCCTGATTGAACCGCTGAGCCAATTGAGTTTGTTTGTGATATTATTGCTGTTGTTGTTGATTTATTGAATGTGGATTTATTGTCATGATGAGATAATTGGATAATTGGAAGTTGTGTTGACGACTTATTCGTCACTAGGGAAGTAGTGGTATGACTGGTAGGTTAGAGACTGTTTTGTGGTGGCTATGATCTGGTTACTTATGTTAAGCATGTCTATGCTTGGGATGTCTATCCCGTTATTATATTTTTGGGATGTCTATCCCTGGGTTACTATTTTGGGATGTCGATCCCTGGATTGATCTAGCACCCAGAACATGTTAATAACCTGGTCTGACCCCTAGCTTTTCCAGTGACAGGGCCCGGAAGATAAAACTTGATAATATTTAAGCATTCTTTTGGTCTTGGCTCAGTTATTTATCTGGTTGTATCTTGTTATGATTTTGCTGGAATTTTACTTCGAAAGTATTGTGTTGCCTGCATATTACTGTTTATCTTTCGTCGGTAAGCACTTCGGACTCACCCCTCGCCTGCGGGGTTTCATCCCGTAGGATGAGTTGTTCGTAGTACAGGTACGTGGTTCGGCCAGCCGCTGTTTCTGCTTCACCAGTCCCCGGATCCATACCTCCGCTGCATCTCATTCTAAGTCTTCCGCTGCTGTTATCTTATTTGCTGTTGTATCACGTATTACATGCTTGACGAGATCTCGTATTGTATGTTTCTGCTACTGCTGTTGTGGTTTGAATAATGGTTCCCGGGTTCGGGTGACGGATGTTGTATTTGAGATTACTTGTACTGTATGTTATTTTGTATGTACTGTCTGCTATTGTAATAAGAACAGTTCTGGCACATGTTTACTGTGTACGGTAAATACGGGCCGGGGCGTTTCACAATACCCGAACAAAAACATGTAAAAAAATCCAGGGAAATTAAAAAAACAAACACAATGCCAAAAAAAATAAAACGCCCCGACCCGTATTTACCGTACACAGTAAACACGTGCCAGAACTATGACAACCCAACCAAATCAAGCCCAGCATACAGTGTGTACAATAGTAACTCGGGAAAGTAATAATGACAATAACAACATAATCGGCCCAATGGCCCAACAATAACAAAATAATGCACAGCGGAAGACTTAACAAATCACAAAACACTGTATGCGACACTGATGCAAACTATGGATCCAAGTCCTGTCCAAGGGATAACGCTGCAGCTTGTCTGGAATGCACCAAACCTGTACAACAAATAACTCATCCTACGGGATGAAAGCCCGCAGGTGAGGGGTGAGTCCGAAGTGCTCACCGACGAAAGATAAACAGAGATATGCAGGCAACTATAATACTTCAAAGAAGAAATACAGACAATAGTCACAACCATACCAAAGGCAATACCGTACAAGACATACCATACTCAAAGACTCGACCCAAACGTACCAAGGACTACTAAGACTAAATCAAAAAAAATCCATTTTCCAATTTTTATCTTTCCGGTCCCGTCACGGATAAGCTGAGGTCATACCAGGCTATCAACCTGTTTATGGTGCCAGATCAAAAAGAACCCGGGATCAACATCCCAATATCAAATCTCTGGGATCAACATCCCAATATCAATCTCAGGGATCAACATCCCAATCACAATCTCAGGGATCAACATCCCAATCACAAATCCGGGATCAACATCCCAATCACAATCTCAGGGATCAACATCCCAATCACAAATCCGGGATCAACATCCCAATCACAATCTCAGGGATCAACATCCCATTCACAAATCCGGGATCAACATCCCAATCAAACCGGCATCAACATGCCCATCACAAGTAACCCAGATCATGGCCACCACAAAACTGTCTTAACCATCCGGTCGTACCTCTACTTACCACGTGATAATTATGTCATCATCATCCAAAAACCAAATCTCAAATCAACTTCCAATTTCCATTTTCTTTTTCCCAATTATCCATATCACAGTTTATTCCGACAAACTAGTCACAACACAGTCTATCGACATCAGTCACAATATCCAAATCAGTCAAACAATTATCCAACTTCCTATTAACTCAAATTATACGACAGACCAATCCAACAATAGTTTCATAGCATCAATCATTCACAACCCAACATCAATCGCAGCACAGTATCTAAGAAACCATTAACAGGCAACCTAGCGGTTCAATCAAGCAGAGCAATATCAAGAATCACAAGCAGAAACTACATCAACAAATCCGTATCATCAAATATTCAATAATAATATATATCATCACAATTCCAATATTCAATTTCACAAGTTGTTCAACTTACTATTACCAAAGGTTATCCCACAGACTAAACCGTCAACATATCTAAACACCAATCATTCACAATGGTCAGATCAACGTCAATCACAACATAATATCCAATAAACCAATAACAGTCAACACAGCGGTTCAATCAAGCAAATCAACATCATAGCAACAACAACAATGACCATAGCAGCCAAATAACCACAACAATTCCATATTATCAAATATCCAACAACAATACATATAACACCAATTATTCACAATTAACAGTTCATCACAATATTCACTCGACCTATAACACAGTCCAACAACGACAGCATCAATAACCATAACAGTTAAATAACCAACAATGACCTTCTCAGCACTTCATTCAAACAACAAAACACACAAGGTATTACAGGCACATATCAAGGGTTATCCATCCTCACCTTGGCCGATTACTCAACTCCGGAGACAATGACCGGTCCAAAGCCGGCTCCTCGGGAAACTGCCCGATATCCAAACCTATACAGCAAACAAGATACTCACATAAATGCACATAATCGGTATGCTATGATGCCAATACTGCGAAATAAACCTATCCCGGTTCCTATCCTTTATTATCAACTTTTACCAAAAATATAATACCGTACGTATATCCGAATATAATTTCGGTACCATACTTTAATTAAAATTCTTTTTAAAATACTTTCATAAAATAATTATAATTTTCCAAAATAATAATCTCCATAATTTTTTTTTCTGGAAATTATAACATATGTATATATTTTCCAAACAATTATATTATTAAAATAATTACTTTATTTATATTTATAAAATTACTATGTATTTATATTCCTTAGAAAATAGATGTATTCCATATACCCTTTTTTCCAGACTATAGATATATATATATATATAAGTTTTATTATTATTGTCCTTTCTCCTAACGTATTACTCATATATATATTTTTCATAATTATTTTCCCAAAACATTAACCATAGTATATTTCCCAAAAGCTAAAATTACAACTTATCATTTTCCTCCAAATATACATACATATATATATTTTTCCAAAGTTATTATCTTAATTTTATTATTATTATAGCCCACTGCCTCACAGCCCACTAAGCCCAAGTTCAAACACAGCCCCAATCTCGCGGGTCGACCCGACCCGTCCCTTCACAAACGGGTCGTCACCCTTACCTTTGTATGCAGGTGGCGGCGCGGCAGAACGAGGCGGCGACACAGGCGGCACATCGGGACGGCAGCAGCAGCAAGGGTGGCGTGCAGGGGAGGCGTGGCGCGGCGGCGTCGTGCTGCAGCTATGGTGGTTGCCGCAGCAATGAAGAGACGACGTCGGATCCAAACGGAATGGCCGTCGGGTCCCCGGCTATGTCCGGCGCGTCGTGCAGCGAGGGCGGGCGGCGATGGCTGCGTTACGTCGGCGACAACGAGAGGGAGGCGTCGACGTGGGTGGTGCCGGTCGTGGTGGAGGTGGTGGTGAGGTGATGTGGCCGGCCGGTCTTCCTCTACCCACTGCTTTTCCTTTTTTTTTTTTCCTTCTCTTCTATTTTTCTTTTCCGGCTTCCCTCTATTCTCTTTTCTCTTTTTTTTTTTCTTTTTCTTCTCTCTTTTTTTCTCCTTTCTTCTTTTTTTTTTTCTCTTCTTTCTTTTTCTTCTCTTCCTCCCTTCTGCATCTTCACCGGCTTTAAGCTGTTTTTTTTCTTTTTTTTTACTATTCCACTTGTGAATCAATAATGAAATTCGTCCGCATTACGGGCGAGTCCGGTCCGGACCAGAAAATAACAGATACCTCCTTAGTTATTTTCCGGTGTGATTTTCCGAGAAATTCCGAAACCCGAAAAATACCAACTTAGTTTCGAAAAATCCACGGAAAAATCACGAGCGCGGGAAAACCCTCGGTTTCGAAAAACGACTCCCGATTTATCTTCAATTAATTACCCAAGATTAATTCAACAGTAAATCACGGTAAAAAGACTTTTAAAGTCCCGGTAAAAATCAAAAATTTTACCCGGGCTGTTACAGTCTACCCACCTTAAAAAGAATTTCGTCCCCGAAATTCCGTCTTATCCGTGGGTCCTACCACGATAAGCTTCTGGCACACTCTGCCAGGTGTCCAACCTCAACATGAGATACTGCTTATACCCTTGAGCGACATCTCATCCGCTTATAAATACCAAACCTCATGACCGGCATACTCATACACAGTCATGGATTCTCCACTGAGATCAAGGACTACCTCAGACTCCGAGAACAACAGCTACATCGGCGGCACAGCTTTCCCAACAAGCTCCGATGAAGAGCCTCCAAAGAAACGGTTCAAGACAAACATCATCGGTCTGAAGGAGCACATGGTCGTTTCCCCAAAACGACGGAAGAAGCGTGCCATCAAGAAGGCTGAAGACAAGAAAGGCAAGGCGGTAGCTGAGAGCAGCACTCTGCAACAGAAGCTGACGCAACTGAACGTCTCGCTGAGGAAGATCAGCTCGTCGGTGGCACAAATCGAACTGGCGTGCGCGGAGCTGTTCCCACACATGAAAAATGTCCAAAATCTTGTAAAAGATCTAGAGAAGCAAGTAGCTCCGTAGAGTACTCCTTCTCCTGTTGTAAACCTTATGAATTAAATAAAATAAGTTTCCTTTTAAATCAAAAATTCTTGTGTTATGAAATCTCTTGTTAAATGGAAAATAAAACATCTCAAAGTAAAATAAAACTTAACAATAAAAATATAGAATCAAACATAAAGAAATCAAAAATAAAACTCGTTTAACAAAATCAAAACAAAAAGGAATTAAAATAAAACATGTTTCATGCTCGGTGCCCTAGATCGATCGTGGACTTCCTCGATCCCGAGAAACGTAACGTACACAGCTAACGATGACGTCCGTTAACTTCGTGAAGAAGATATCCGAAAACTGGCAAGGCGATGATCACGGGAACATCCTGTGTCCCTCGAAAGACACGATACCCACTTGTTCACAATTTCCGCATGAGCCAAAAACGTCTATCAAGACAACGTATACCTCCACGATGTCCGAATAGCTGTAAGCTTGTCGCACATGCGCTCTACTCGAGGTGTGGTCCCATCCGTCTAGCATCAACGGTCACGAATGCATGTGATGAAAGATGCAAGAAAATATAGTAAAACCGTGAAAAGAAAAGACAAAGTAGCCAGAGCGAAAGAAAATCATAAGATGGAAAAAGGCTAAAAAACTCTGGCATTGTAACCCGAAAAACGTGTAAAGTAACATAGCAATAAATGAAAGCAACGGCAAAATTTCAAAAAGCAAAATCTTGAAAATCAAAATCAGTAAATACGCTCCCCATAAGAGTATAAAATAAACGGAGCGGTGAGAAGCAAATCATCAAAAACATCTTAAAGCAGACAAACACTCAGGCAAACAAAACCACAAAACGCTGAAAAAAAAAATACCAATACGTCCCAACACAATGCCTGCTCCATCCTCAGTCTTCTTCGTCGAAGGTGCTAATCTTGGTAGAAGGAACCGACTGGCCTACAGCATGGTCAACGAACGTCCAGAAGAGCTACCGAACGAACTCGGCAGAATGCCACGTCTAGTCTTCGTCGACGAACTCTACTCGTCACGGTTCTTCATCACTCCCATGGAAGAGGTGTTCTTCCTAGAGGATCACGAAACTCTGAGGACCTCATACTACGGATCGGCAAACTCCGTGATGTTCTTCATCTCCGAAAGGCTTCAGGAGTTCAACCTGGAGTCCACTTGCCAAACTGTGGAGCAAGGTGCCTACTACAAGCTCTCGATGACGGCTCAAAGTATGCCCAGAATGACTCGGATACCTCCAACTTGGCCAAAGGCACGGCTACTGGTGTGGAATTGCAGAGGAGTCGCAAGGCGTGCCCAAGAGTTCTCACGTACTCTGAGGGACCTGAAGAACCAGTACAAACCAAACATGGTTCTTCTCACGGAGACTCAGTGGCAACCTCAAGATGATCACGGTCTGATCCCACTCCGGTTCCCTCAAACAAACCGGTTCGAGATTCCTGGCCAAAGCGACAGGGGCGGCATGTGGTTCTCGTGGAGCGACAGAGTCACGGTCAACATCAACAACGAACCCAACAGCTTCCGTGTCAACGTCGTTCCGAATCGTTAAATGTATTTTTATTTTTATAAAGTATCAATGTAATATTTTCCTTTGTAATGAAATTATCAGTATTATCAATAATATTTGTATTTTCGCTTATTTATGGCATCATTTACCTCATATGTGTATGTTCCGCGACAGCTGGCATCCCTCGACTGGATCCATAATGCCCTAAATAAAATGATATAAAATAATAAACAACTGGAGCGAACTGTGCAAACAAGACAACAAACACGCAAAGACTACCCAACAAGACCTAACGCCCGCTCCGCTACCAAAATGAAACGCCTCGACCCGTATTTACCGTACACAGTAAACACGTGCCGGAACTGTGACAACCCAACCAAATCAAGCCCAGCATACAGTGTGTACAATAGTAACTCGGGCTCAACAACCCAAAAGTAATAATGACAATAACAACATAATCGGCCCAATGGCCCAACAATAACAAAATAATGCACAGCGGAAGACTTAACAACTCATAAAACACTGTATGCGACACTGATGCAAACTATGGATCCAAGTCCTGTCCAAGGGATAACGCCGCAGCTTGTCTGGAATGCACCAAACCTGTACAACAAATAACTCATCCTACGGGATGAAAGCCCGCAGGTGAGGGGTGAGTCCGAAGTGCTCACCGACGAAAGATAAACAGAGATATGCAGGCAACTATAATACTTCAAAGAAGAAATACAGACAATAGTCACAACCATACCAAAGGCAATACCGTACAAGACATACCATACTCAAAGACTCGACCCAAACGTACCAAGGACTACTAAGACTAAATCAAAAAAAATCCATTTTCCAATTTTTATCTTTCCGGTCCCGTCACGGATAAGCTGAGGTCGTACCAGGCTATCAACCTGTTTATGGTGCCAGATCAAAAAGAACCCGGGATCAACATCCTAATATCAAATCTCAGGGATCAACATCCCAATATCAATCTCAGAGATCAACATCCCAATCACAATCTCAGGGATCAACATCCCAATCACAATCTCAAGGATCAACATCCCAATCACAAATCCGGGATCAACATCCCAATCACAATCTCAGGGATCAACATCCCAATCACAAATCCGGGATCAACATCCCAATCACAATCTCAGGGATCAACATCCCAATCACAAATTCGGGATCAACATCCCAATCAAACCGGCATCAACATGTCCATCACAAGTAACCCAGATCATGGCCACCACAAAACTGTCTCAACCATCCGGTCGTACCTCTACTTACCACGTGATAATTATGTCATCATCATCCAAAAACCAAATCTCAAATCAACTTCCAATTTCCATTTTCTTTTTCCCAATTATCCATATCACAGTTTATTCCGACAAACTAGTCACAACACAGTCTATCGACATCAGTCACAATATCCAAATCAGTCAAATATTTATCCAACTTCCTATTAACTCAAATTATACGACAAACCAATCCAACAATAGTTTCATAGCATCAATCATTCACAACCCAACATCAATCGCAGCACAGTATCTAAGAAACCATTAACAGTCAACCTAGCGGTTCAATCAAGCAGAGCAATATCAAGAATCACAAGCAGAAACTACATCAACAAATCTGTATCATCAAATATTCAATAATAATATATATCATCACAATTCCAATATTCAATTTCACAAGTTGTTCAACTTACTATTACCAAAGGTTATCCCACAGACTAAACCGTCAACATATCTTAACACCAATCATTCACAATGGTTAGATCAACGTCAATCACAACATAATATCCAATAAACCAATAACAGTCAACACAGCGGTTCAATCAAGCAAATCAACATCATAGCAACAACAACAATGACCATAGCAGCCAAATAACCACAGCAATTCCATATTATCAAATATCCAACAACAATACATATAACACCAATTATTCACAATTAACAGTTCATCACAATATTCACTCGACCTATAACACAGTCAAACAACGACAGCATCAATAACCATAACACTTAAATAACCAACAATGACCTTCTCAGCACTTCATTCAAACAACAAAACACACAAGGTATTACAGGCACATATCAAGGGTTATCCATCCTCACCTTGGCCGATTACTCAACTCCGGAGACAATGACCGGTCCAAAGCCGGCTCCTCGGGAAACTGCCTGATATCCAAACCTATATAGCAAACAACATACTCACATAAATGCACATAATCGGTATGCTATGATGCCAATACTGCGAAATAAACCTATCCCGGTTCCTATCTTTTATTATCAACTTTTACCGAAAATATAATACCGTACGTATATCCGAATATAATTTCGGTACCATACTTTAATTAAAATTCTTTTTAAAATACTTTCATAAAATAATTATAATTTTTCAAAATAATAATCTCCATAATTTTTTTTCTGGAAATTATAACATATGTATATATTTTCCAAACAATTATATTATCAAAATAATTACTTTATTTATATTTATAAAATTACTATGTATTTATATTCCTTAGAAAATAGATGTATTCCATATACCCTTTTTTCCAGACTATAGATATATATATATAAGTTTTATTATTATTGTCCTTTCTCCTAACGTATTACTCATATATATATTTTTCATAATTATTTTCCCAAAACATTAACCATAGTATATTTCCCAAAAGCTAAAATTACAACTTATCATTTTCCTCCAAATATACATACATATATATATTTTTCCAAAGTTATTATCTTAATTTTATTATTATTATAGCCCACTGCCTCACAGCCCACTAAGCCCAAGTTCAAACACAGCCCCAATCTCGCGGGTCGACCCGACCCGTCCCTTCACAAACGGGTCGTCACCCTTACCTTTGTATGCAGGTGGCGGCGCGGCAGAACGAGGCGGCGACACAGGCGGCACATCGGGACGGCAGCAGCAGCAAGGGTGGCGTGCAGGGGAGGCGTGGCGTGGCGGGGCGGCGTCGTGCTGCAGCTGTGGTGGTTGCCGCAGCAATGAAGAGACGACGTCGGATCCAAACGGAATGGCCGTCGGGTCCCCGGCTATGTCCGGCGCGTCGTGCGGCGAGGGCGGGCGGCGATGGCTGCGTTACGTCGGCGACAACGAGAGGGAGGCGTCGACGTGGGTGGTGCCGGTCGTGGTGGAGGTGGTGGTGAGGTGATGTGGCCGGCCGGTCTTCCTCTACCCACTGCTTTTCCTTTTTTTTTCCTTCTCTTTTTTTTCCTTATTTTTTTTCCTTCTCTTCTATTTTTCTTTTCCGGCTCCCCTCTCTTCTCTTTTCTCTCTTTTTCTTTTTCTTTTTCTTTTCTCTTTTTTTCTCCTTTCTTCTCTTTTTTTCTCTTCTTTCTTTTTCTTCTCTTCCTCCCTTCTGCATCTTCACCGGCTTTAAGCTGTTTTTTTTCTTTTTTTTACTATTCCACTTGTCAATCAATAATGAAATTCGTCCGCATTACGGGCGAGTCCGGTCCGGACCAGAAAATAAAAGATACCTCCTTAGTTATTTTCCAGTGTGATTTTCCGAGAAATTCCGAAACCCAAAAAATACCAACTTAATTCCGAAAAATCCACGGAAAAATCACGAGCGCGGGAAAACTCTCGGTTTTGAAAAACGACTCCCGATTTACCTTGAATTAATTACCCAAGATTAATTCAACAATAAATCACGGTAAAAAAACTTTTACAGTCCCTGTAAAAATCAAAAATTTTACCCGGGCTGTTACATATTGTGTTAGTTTTTTCAATTTTCTAGATTTATTCATTATTTTCCTTTTTCTTTTTCCAGGTTTGTAATATATTTTTTTCCTTCTTTTGCGATAGTTTTCTATTTTTTCTAGAATTTAATATATTGTTTTCCTATTTTTTTGGAATTGTGTTTGTTTTTTAAATTTTCCAATTTTTTTATTATTTTCATTTTTTTGGCATTGGGTTAGTTTTATTTTATTATTTATATATTATTTTTATGCTTTTATTTTTTTGGCATTGTTTATGTTTTTTTAGTTTCCCTAAATCATTTATTATTTTCATATGTTTTTTAAGGGAATTGTGTTAGTTTTCTTATTTTTTTAGAATTATATATTATTTTCCTTTTTCTGCGTTGTGTTTATTTTTAAAAATTTTACTGATTTTTTAGATTTATATTTTTCTTTCTTTGTTCTGTTTTTTTAATATTTTTCTTTTTTTCTTTTCTTTTATTGTATTGTTTTTTTTTCAGGATTCAATGATGCATGCCGTAATAAAAAAATCTTTATACAATATTTTTGGGCCAAATTGCATGAGGAATTAGTTTACAAAATCTCAAATTTCAAGGTGGTCAAAGAAACCAATTAATACCGACCTGTAAAGCACCAATATAAACTTAATATTAGCACTTAATATTTTATATTAATATTTTAGTATTAGATTTCTAAGTTCAAAATTTGTACAAATATACCACTTAATATTTTATATGGCCATTAGTGAGCTTGATTTAGAAATATTAATTAAATTTAAATAATTCAAAATAAAAAATATTAAACTGACAATAAATAAATATAAATTTGTCCTGAAAATTGAATAAATCAATGCAGGTATGCAATTGGAAAAAGAGGACCTCAGAAATTATGCTTTGCTATAGATTGAGAACATTTTGAAGAGGAATGGAAGAATTAATGAAGAATATCAATTGCCGGTGTAACAGCCCAGGTAAAAATTTCATTTTTACCGGGACTGTTTAAGTTAATGTATAGTAATTTACCAATAATTTTTAATCTTGGGTAATTAAATTAAGGTAAATTGAGTATTGGATTCCGAAACCGAGCCTTGTCCTACGCTCTGGATTTTTCTGCGGTATTTTACGGACCAAGTTGGGATTTTTCCGGGTCCGGGAATCTTCAGAAAAGTCGAGATTATTCTCGAATTATCGGACCAGAAATAAGATAAGTGGGTATACCGGATATTTTCTGGTCCAGGTGGGTCACACTTCACATGCAGCATAGTAACTGCATAATTGAAGTTCAATTATTCAGCCGCCAATTCCTATTCAGCCTGTGACTTATCAATAACTTTGCTGTCTATAAAATTATTCTTCTTCTGCCACTCTATGCACACCATCACCAACTTCACCATCTCTTCCTCTCCTGCAAACCATTTCCTGTAATACATTGGAAAAAAAAAACAACAAAAACTCCATTTCCTGCAAAACCGTTTGAACCAGAAAAGGAAAGAAAAGAAAAAAAAAACAAAACAACTAAACACCTAACACACAACCCACACACGCCACGTCACCCACCCCCTTCCTTCCTTCTTCTTCTCTTTTCTTCTCCACCGACCGCCACCGGTCACCTCCCCACTGCCGCCGCCCAACACCACCACCTACACTCTCCTCTCCTTCTTCCTCCTCCTCTTTTCCTCGCCGGCCGCCGCGACCCCCGCTCCTTCCTTCCTCTTCCTCCACCCCGAGTTGTCGCCTTCGCCTTGTCGCCGAGGAGCCCGTCGCCGAGCCTGCAGATCCGACGCCGAGAGCTCGCGTCCTTCCTTTCGTCGCGACCCGCCGCCGCCGTGCTGTCCCAGCCTACAGCTCGTCGCCCAGCGTCTCGCCGTGTAGCCGCCGCTTCGTTGCCCGTCGCCCGTTGCCAACCGCCGTCATCTACAACCCACCAAGGTGAGCAACCCGTGGGTGTTGTGGCGGGTCTGACCCGGATAGAGGGCTGCGGGTCGGGTGACCCAAGGGTTAGTGGGTTTTAATTGTGGGCTGGGCTTGGGCACAACTTGGGTATGGGCTTGGGTATAGGTTGGTCGTGGGCTGGGTTTGGAATTTTGGTTTTGGGTTGGGCTGATGCTTAAGTTTGGGATTGGGCTTAGCTTTGGCCCAGTCCGATTTTAATATAAAAAAAAGAGAAGAAAATAAATTCTGGATAAAGGAAAAAAATAATAAATCTGGAGAAAAGAAAATTAAATGGAAGAAAATAAAAATGAGGTTGGGGAAAATATATGGGAAATGAATATTTTGAGGAAATGATTTTGGGAACTAATATATGGTATGGAAGAAAAATAGTAATTTGAAGAAATAATATTTTGGAAAGTACATACTTATGGAATAATTTTGGAAAGGGTATTATGAAACGCCCCGACCCGTATTTACCGAACACAGTAAACACGTGCCGGAACTGTGACGACCCAACCAAAATAAGACCAAGCATACAGTGTGAACATCAAAAACTCGGGCTCGACAGCCCATAATGATAAACATCATAATAATAAAACCGGCCCAATGGCCCAATAATAGAAAAACTATGCACAGCGGAAGACTTTAAATAACTCACTAACACTGTATGCGACACATGCAATCTATGGATCCAAGCCCGTCCAAGGGATAACGCAGCAGCCTGTCTGGAATGCATCCAACCTGTACATGAAACAACTCATCCTACGGGATGAAAGCCCGCAGGTGAGGGGTGAGTCCGAAGTGCTCACGACAATGGAAAGACGATCAATATGGACACCAAAATACTCAAGGTCCAAAACAGGTAAAAAAACCACCAAAACAAATCCAAAAGACTCGAGTAAAACACAATTATCCAATTTTATCTTTTCTGGGCCCCGTCACGGATAAGCTAGGGTCGTACCAGGTTATCAACCTATTCCTGGTGCCAGATCAAAAAGAACCCAGGGATAGACATCCCAAAAATAACAAACCGGGATAGACATCCCAAGCATAGACATGCTTATCAAGTAACCCAGATCATGGCCACCACAAACAGTCTCTAACCATCCGGTCGTACCTCTACTTACCACGTGACAATTATATTACCATCATTAAAAACAAACCGTAGGGATCGACATCCCTAACCAAAATCCCGAGGATCGACATCCTCATCACAATTCATTATTAGAAAAAACGACTACCGTTTAACTCGAATTAATTACCCGAGATTACTTCAACAGTAAATCACGGTAAAACAATTTCTACAGTCCCGGTAAAAATCCAAATTTTACCCGGGCTGTTACAGTCTACCCACCTTAAAAAGAATTTCGTCCCCGAAATTCCGTCTTATCCGTGGGTCCTGCCACGATAAGCTTCTGGCACACTCTGCCAGGTGTCCAAACTCAACATGAGATTCCGCTTATACCCTTATGCGACATCTCTTCCGCTTATAAATACCAAACCTCACAGCTGAGTCATTCATTCTCAGCCATGGACTCTCCACTTCGTTCTCGAACGACCTCAGACTCCGAGAACAACAGCTACATCGGCGGCAGGGCTTTCCAAACAAGCTCCGATGAAGAGGAACCTCCGAAGAAACGGTTCAAGACCAACATCGTAGGCCTTAAGGAGCATATGGTCGTCTCTCCAAGACGACAGAAGAAACGCGCCAGCAAGGAAGAGCCTTCTACTGATAGGAAAGGCAAAGGAACGGCGCAGAGCAGCACTCCACTTCAGACACTTTCACAGCTGAACGCTTCCCTGAAGAAGGTCAGCTCCGCGGTGATGCAGATCGAAGTGGCGTGTATGGCACTCTCGTCCAACGTAGAAAACTTAAGAAAGCTTGTAAAAGACTTAGAGAAGCAAGTAACTCAGTAGAGTACTTCTTCTTCGATGTATACTGTTATGAATTAATAAAATAAGTTTCTTTTTGAAAACAAATCTCTTAGATTATAAATTCTCTTATTAAGATATGGAAATTCATATTTATCTAAAAAGAAACAGAATATTTAAAACATAACAAAGTCGTCATGAATGAACATAAAATAACATAATGACATTAAAAACTGGACCGATAAAACGAATTATAACCAGCCTAAAGAAATTAAAAACAAAACAAAACTCATTTAACAAAATCAAAACAGAAAGAAATTAAATCAAGGTATGTTTTCATGCTCGGCGCTCTAGTTCGATCGTGTCCATTCTCAATCTTGAGAAACGTGACACGTACAGTTAACGGTGACGTC
>JAKUCV010000791.1:19665-50638 GCA_028386065.3 Turnera subulata
CTCACCTTAGCCGATTATCAAATACGGAATCCTCAACAGGTTCCAAAGCCGGTTCCACAGGAACTGCTCGATATCATAACCTATACAACAAAACAACATGCTCACATAAATGCACATATTGGTATGCTATGATGCCAAACTGCGTAATAACCCATCCCGGTTCTTATCCCTTATTATTTCCATTTACCGAAAATATTTACCGTACGTATTTCCGAATATAATTTCGGTACCATACTTTAATTAAAACTCTTTTCAAAATATATTTTCATAAAATAACTATAATTCCCAAAATAATAATTACTATAATTTTTCTGAAAATTATAACATATGTATATATTTTCCATAATATTTCTATAGAAATTATTACACTTCCCAAAATATAATTCCCAAGTATTATATTTTTTAGAAAACTCCATTTTCAGAAAGTATAATCATATACTCTTATTTCCTGAAATAAATACGAATTTATTGATATACATATACCATTTTCCCAAATTATTCCCGTATGCATAAATATTATTTATTTCCCATATCTTATACTTTCCCAAAATTCCATATTAATCATATATATGTATATATCTTTTTTTCCAAAAGTAATTATCATAACATATATCAAATATATTTACCATGTAATTTTTCCCATAAGATAATAACATATGTATATTTCCAAAATACTCACAGTACATATATCATTTCTATGAATTTATCATAAGACAGTAATTCTTTTTTTAGATCATTTTCCAAAATAGTACGTCTAGGTATTATTATTATTATTTTTTTCCCAAACATAACCACATACTAGGTATACCAAAATAAATATAACTGGTTGAATTATTTATTTTGTCTATTTTCCAGAAATATATATACATACTTTCAAATTATTTCCCAAAATATTATTATTCTCTTTTATTTTTTTTTATACTAGATTGGGCCAAGCTATGCAGCCCATGGCCAAGCCCAGGTGCAAAGACCAGGCCAAGGCTGCAAGCCCAGATCCTAAGCCCAAGCTATTAGCCCGCCCAGATTCCCAAACCCACCTCTACAACTCGGGTCAACCCGACCCGAAGCCATAAACTTCCGGGTCATAGGGTTTCCTTCAATCCCAACCCACTTGCAGCGGCGGCGGGTCGGCTGACAGGCGGGAGGAGCAGACGACAAGGGCGGGAGGAGTGCGGCGGCAACCCTGCAGGAGGCGGTGCGGTGGTTTGCGGCCGTCTGCAGGTGGACTCGCCGGCTTCGTCGCGACGGGGAAAGGACAGGGGCGGCACGGAAGAGATAGGCTTGCCGGTGTTGGTGGCTCCTCTCCGGCGTTCGTTGCAGATCGAGGCTGACTGGTGCGAGGCCGGCGGCTATCGTGGATGGTGTTGGGCAGGGGCAACGCGTCGGGGGTGGAAGGCGACGCGGAGGAGAGGGGCTTCGTCGGTGGTTACTCGTCGGCAGCAGCTAGGCACAACCAGGTTCTGCTGCGTCTTGGTCCGGCGGTGGCGATGGGCTCCTCACATCTGTGGCGGCAGCGTCTGGTCGTTCTGCAGGTGGAGGCGTGGCGGCTGGTGTGGTTGTTGGTGGCGGTCGGAACGGGGGGGGGGTTGACCGTTTTGTTGTTTGCTTGTGTTTCTTGTTGTCGTTTTTTTTTTTATATATATATACATCATTGGTTTGAATTGTATGTGAGAATTTGGCAGAGTAAAAGAAGGGTTGAAGAGGAAAAGGTTGATGGCTGGTTGTGTATTAGGAAGAGTAGGAGAAGAATAATTGAGGAAAGAAAGAGACAAGGGGAAGGGAAGTTGTGGCAGACAATGAGTCACGGGGGAAAAGGGAAAAGAAGGAGGGGGTCCGGCGGCTGAGGGAGGAAAATGGTGAAGAAAAGAAAAGGAAGGAGAAAAGAAAGGAAGGAAAGGAAAAGAAAGAAAAGAGAGAAGGAAGTGGGGCCCACGTGGCCGGGAAAAACCGGGAGAGAAAGAACGTTGCCGGGAAAGAGAAAGAGGAAGGAAAAAGAAGGAAGAAGAGTGGCTCGGGGCAAGCTCGTTGGCGGGTCCGGATTCTCGCGCCGGAATCCCGTAAATGCAGGGATACTCCCGTCTTTCCGACAAATCCCGTCCCGAGTCCAAAAATATGACTTGGGCTCGGAAAATCCGAATAATTCCCCTGAATGTCGTCCAAGTCTCGGAACTGAAAACCGCGGCTCGGTTAGTTAGGAAGATACTCCCGAGCGCGGGAAAATTCTCGGTTTCGAAAAAACGACTACCGTTTAACTCGAATTAATTACCCGAGATTACTTCAACAGTAAATCACGGTAAAACAATTTCTACAGTCCCGGTAAAAATCCAAATTTTACCCGGGCTGTTACAAACCATATTCGCGACCCGAATACTACACGGGTCAATGGATTCGGATCTGCTCACCTTGGCGGGTTGAGCAGCTACGGCGGCGACAGGGGCGACGGCGACGCAAGGGAAGGCTGCCTCAGAGTCGGCGACATCGGGGCGACTCCACGGGCGGCAGGATGGCGGCGCGTCGACGGCAGGTGGCAGAGCAGCGGCGCGGGGAAGCAGATCCACGGGTCGCAGCTCGGGTCTTCGGCGCGTCAGGGCGGCTCCGGCGGCGTATCAGCTCGGCGACGACGGGGGTGAGCTCGCGACGGGATGGCCTACCTCCTGGTGGCGGCGGTGCAGCAAGATTCGCCGGGGAACGCGTCGGTAAGCACAGTAACCCGAGGCGCTGTGGGTGACGGTGAACAGTGACTCTCTTTTTTTTTCTTCCATTTTCTTTCTTTTTCTCCGAATTTCTTTTCTTTTTCCTTTCTATTTTCTTTTCTTTTCTCTCATTTTCTTTCCTATTTTTCTGATTTTTCTTTTCTTTTCTTTTTATTCTGATTGGCTCTTTTTCTATTTTCTCTATTTTTTTCTTAATTTTCTGATTTATTTTCTTTTCTTTTTTTTCTTTTTCTCTCTTTTTTTTTTCTTTTCTCTCTTTTTCTTTTTCCTCTCCTTTTCTTTTTCTCTCTTTTTTTTTCTCTCTTTTTTTTTCTTCTCCTTTCTCACCCGGTTCTTCTCCTCTGCCTTGTTTTTACAGACTGAAATTTTACTATTGATCATGTGAATCAATAATAAAATTTCGTCCGCATTACGGGCGAATCCAATCCGGACCAGAAAATAACAGATACCTCCTTAGTTATTTTCCGGTGTGATTTTCCGAGAAATTCCGAAACCCGAAAAATACCAACTTAGTTCCGAAAAATCCGCGGGAAAATCACGAGCGCGGGAAAACCTTCGGTTTCGAAAAACGACTCCCGATTTACCGTGAATTAATTACCCAAGATTAATTCAACAGTAAATCTCGGTAAAAAGACTTTTACAGTCCCGGTAAAAATCCAAAATTTTACCCGGGCTGTTACATATTATCAAGGTAGTAAAATACCAGAATAGTACCCGGGTATACGAATAAGTATAGAAGGGTATTATGACACCTGAAATAAATGGTGAATGATGACGATAATGGAGAATTAATCCGGGAGAGTAACCGAGCCGAGTTAATACTTAATTTACGGTATACAGTGTTAGCATGACATTTGCATACCATCTTATATGTGCATATTATTGATTGATATAGGAGTTGATAACGAGCAATTTGCTGAGGAACCGGACTTGGAACTTGCTGGGCAATTCCATAATTGATATCGGCTAAGGTGAGGATGGATAACCCTTGTTATGTTGCCTGTAATACTTTGTGTGCTTTGTTGTTCGATTGAACTGCTGAATTGTTGGATGTTTGATTACTGTTGTGGTGTTATTGTTGCTTTTGGACTGTGATATTGATTCTGTGGATATTATGCTGAGATTGATGTTGAACTGTTGACTGTGGAAATTGTGAAAAAGAAATTGGAATTGGAGTTGGAATTGATTTGAGATGTTGGTATAATTGTCATGTGGAAGTAGTGGTACGACCCGATGGTTTGAAAATTAATTTTGGGATGCTATGGTCGGTTATTGGTTTGGTTGGCCCGTCATGCCTGAGGTTAGGGTATACCGAATACCCAGTGGCTCGGATATGCCGAATATCCGCAGAGGCTCGGATATGCCGAATATCCGCTGTGGCTCAGATATGCCGAATATCTGGTTAGCATGACGTCGCCTGAGGTTGGGGTATACCAAATACCTAGTGGCTCAGATATGCCGAATATCCGCGGTGGCTTGGATATGCCGAATATCCGGTTGTTCTAATATGAGGATTGGTTTATGACCTAGCATCCGGAATTAATTGATTACCAGGTACGACCCTAGCTTGTCCAGTGACGGGGGCCCGGAAGATAAAACTGGTAATAATAATTAAGCATTCTTTTGGCCTTGGTTCAGTTGTTGAGATATGTTGTTGCTTGTCTGTGGTTGCTTTTAAGTATTACGGTTGCTTGCATATCACTGTTTATCCTTCGTCGGTGAGCACTTCGGACTCACCCCTCGCCTGCGGGGTTTCATCCCGTAGGTTAAGTTGTTTCCGTAGTTCAGGTTCGACGTTCGATGGCTGCTGCTTTCTACTCCACCTGACCCCGGATCCATACCACCGTTGCATGTGCATAAGTCTTCCGCTGCTATTCTATTGCTTATGATGTTGTACTACATTTCTGCTGCTGTGTGATATATATTGTTGTACTGCTGATTTCCTGTGATATGTATATTACTGATACTATCTGCTGCTGCTGAGAGCACTGTGTTGGGTTTGAATAATGGTCCCCGAGTGTGGGTGACAGTTGTATTGATAGTTGCTATTGTATAATATTTGCATGTTGTACTGTCTGTTCTATCATAATGAATAGTTTTGGCACGTGTTTACTGTGTTACGGTAAATACGGGTCGGGGCGCTTCAGCCGGCACCTAATTTAGTAAGAAATGCACTACTTCGCAATACATTATTGGCAGAGGAGATGAACTACAATTAAAAGCACAACTTTAAATTTTTAAGAAACATAGCTAAAAGCAATGTTAGAGTAAAAATAAAAATTTATAAGAAACATTCATTTTTAAAAGTACAAAAAGCCTAATAAAAAAACAAAAAAATTAAGTAGAAACATAGCTTTAACCAAGCCCGTGAAATCTACGGGTAGTGAACTAGTTATAACTAAAGTAAGAGTCTGCTGGTATTCGAATTGGTGTATCCTTCTTTATTGAATTAACCAAAAAACACAAAATATAGTTGGGATTGTATAAATTTTTGGCCTAAAAGATTTTCACTTGATAAATGTGTTATACAATTTATTTTAGACTTCACCCATTAAGTTTAGTAGCTTTTTAGGTTCTTTACATCCTCTTGGGATAGATAACAGATGATTATATGTTGGTGGAATCAATACTTGTCATAAGAGGTTTCTTTAATATAAGAAACTTCCAAATTTGCAGCACAGGCAATGGTTCCACAAAAGCAAAAAATAAAGCACAAGCTAAAGAAAAATCTTTTGGAAACGAAGATGCAAATGTTGTAAGTAGAAGTTCATAATGTCGACATCCGTTTGTATTGTTTCAATTGCAAACTTCCATCCCATCATTCTTTGTGGTCCGCTTTTCCGTACTCGAAACGTTTCATTAAAATATCTTGAGGAAACCTGTGGAATAAGGAGGACTTGCAAGTGTTAATTCGGTGCTCATCCTTTTCCACAGTCTTTTCCTTAGGGTAAAAATACTAGAGTGCGTGAAGCCCACCCACCGTGGAAATTTATAAACTAATATCCGCCAATTCCAAAAAGAAAAATACTTATGATATGGTTGGTTTAAATTTGCGCTCTCATTAATTTGAGAGTTTAAACACCCCCCAAGTATTCTTAAATGGCTAATTTATAAATATCATTATAAATGTTAGTTGAGTTCTACAGTTTCCTTCTCGACCTTCTCATAATTTCTTTTCGTGGCTCGATGCATTACCTTTTAAGGTAGAATCACTATCAATAATATAATTTCTATACCTCTGTCTCCACCAGAATTCGAAATATGAACGTTAAAATTTAGGGGAATGCAACAACCAATGCTAATTCTAATTAGTTAGTTATTTCATTTCTTAAATTTTATTATTTAAGGACTGGAGAAAAATTTTCATCAAAACTAAGAAAGTTTAGATTTAATTAGAAGTTATAATTCAGAAGTAACATCTCATCTATAAAATAAATAAAATATCTCATATTTTCGAAAAATGGAAAGCTTGTGAATTATATATCCGATTACCATTGCCCTTGAGATGACAGAATTTAATCTGGTGTAGGTCTACATAGTGACATGCTAATTCTAATAAAATTGTGCTTAAGTAATTTCCAGATTCTTACGTGAATTTCGACTGAATAATAATATTTTATAATAGTTAAATTATTAGATTCAATCTGAATCTTTGTAAAATCATATTTTTAATTATTAATGTATGTATTGCGTGATTTAAATATTTGCAACATCCTTATCGTATTTGTTTTAATAAAAAAAAAAGACACCATATTGTCGTATGATTTGGTCCATTTATTACAAAAAAAATTAAATAAGAGTTATGCACTATATCTTTTGAGAGTAAAGGAAATGGTAACCATTAATTATTAGCATCCCCTGTTCCAACTTTGTGTTAGAAGGGAATCATCCATTTCCAAACAGAAAATGTTGACGTAAACCATGCTCAAAACGAGAAAATGCCAAAGTTATTCCAAAGGACAGTGATCCCCACATTTGGTGAATGAGAGAAAAAGATAAAAGCCATGATTATGTTTTACCAAACAAAAAAGAAAGATTGATTATGTCTATTTTGGACGTGGGGCAGGTGGAGGAGGAAGAAGGCTTTTCTGTTTACTTACACATTAAAAGAATTAAATTATGTTCCATATTTCTCTCCTCTAACCGCAAATATTCAAGAAATCAGATGCTTCGCTCAAAAAAGAAAGAAAAAAAAAAACAAAACAACCGCTTACATCAGATCCTGCGCGGTCGAAAATTGACTGGAAGGCAGTGGATGCGTTGCGCGCGCGTGGAGACATGCGTGTGGGGGAGCCCATGCATCGTTTGGAAATTTAGGATTTGACTCGACACACGAATAACTGAGGGCGCACGAGCCAGACGCCAACTTGCGCGTTGCCCCACAGCCCCCACACGAGCAATTTATTCTTAATTAACACCAACCTAAGACGAAACCGGTGCTTGTCTATGTCATCTTCCATTTCCCGCACTCTAAGTATAAACGACACACCCGTTAAAATTCGATGCGCCACGTAGTTTTGCCACGTCGGTTTCTATTTGGACAATCCACGGTAAGAAAAATGTCCAGGGTGGAATCATTGATTTGTTTTTTTTTCTTTTTAACCATTTTCAACCGCCCATACCTCTTGACTATCCAGACCCCGTCGGTTTCAGTACATTTGTTGTGTTTATCTGAATAGTGGGGTGCATTGATCATGCCTTTATGATTTTTTGGATGATTGGGTTGGTTTATAGTGATAACTAATATACAATAGACAAAATTGTCAATTGGTGTTGACATTATTGAGAGGTCTGGAATGAAATTTCTGGACGGGGTAAACAAAGAAATCTGCAAAAAGATTTTTTTGATAGGGCCTAAATGATGTAACTTTTAAGGTTGTAATCTTGTTATGCATTATGATAGGATTAGGATCGATCAAAACTAGATGAGGCCATCTAATCCATGTTAATTTGGGAGACCATAATCCACCACTTTTTTCTTTGAAGAGCACCACAAAAAGATTATTAATTATTATTTTTTAAAAATTGTTTCATCCAATTTTCTCCTCCGGCTAATTAAAAATTTTGTCACTATGACTCTATAATCAACCATAAGTAAAATGAGTTGATCACGGTTTTGCACATGCTAATAACAGGATTGGAGAATAGCAATGAAACACATAGATACAGATATTTTAGATATTTGTATTATCTATAGATACTTATATAGATAATACAGATATTTTAGATGCTTATATTTTTATTATCAATTTAAACTTTACTAAATATATTGAATCGTAACATTTTATATAATTTCTCACTTGTAGCGATAGATTCTAATTTATTTTTTAAGAACTAATTTTAGATAAATGAATTTGAATTACACAATTTAATTTAGGCTAACCATTAAAAGAGAAGTCAATGAGAATCGGTTTAGCAAATAAAGTGAATGAAGAATAAAATTAAGTAATCCTAGTAAGCTTTTCCCCACTCGGAAAGTGGAAGAAGAAGAGAAAAAAAAAATGTGTAACTTTTTTTTCCCTTCGTATTACTTTATGGGATTGGGAGTACCACGTACGATTGATCAGCTTTTAATTCTCATGAGGAAGATGACATATGCTAATATCTGTATGCCTTCCAGCTACATGTGAGCAAGTAGGAATTATTTGGTTCATATTTCGCCATCAACTTCCGAAAAAAGAAAAGATAGAATTTAAAAGGGAATGGCCGTAAAAGAACATACTAGTAATTGTTAATGTAAATGTCACCTACTATATCACAATATTTTTTTTTTGGGGTAAAATCCGTATCACAATATTGACCTCATTGCATCACGGGTTTGGACTTAACCACAGCATTTCCCAAAGTTGATGTGGCGGTCCCCAATTAATTTAACATGCCTGACGTATCACGCAAAGAATAACTCAAATTGATGTGGAATACACGCCATTCCAAGCAGCCTTTTTTTTCTTTTAATCCTATTGTCTCTCAAGGTGACTCTTGATCTATAGAACAAGCACGCCAAGGTAACCAATGTTTTATATCCTCCTACAATTTGACAGAAATCGCAAATGGATCTACTAATTTTATTTTCTGATTCAACTCCTCATCATCTATTATTTGTTGTGCATTGCTATTTTGTGTGCGCAGTCACTAACAACATGATTTACACTTTTTCTGAAAAAAAAAAATTGCAATGATGGTAAAGTTGTCGGCTAATAGCATAATCTGCTGATGCAAATTTTTTTGATCTAATTACAGTTATCCATAATGAGCGAATTGGTTAGAAACTTAAAATTCATGCCGTGTACTTTAATTTTTACCACGAGATCTACTAATAGAAGTTTACCACGTGGCAAGTAGTATCTTATGTTTGTTATGGGGGGGATTTCACCCTTACTGACGTGGCATCCAACAATTCACACTTTGTAGATTAGGAGACGAAAGTACGAAACCGAAAAATCCCAAACAAAATCAGCCAAACAAAGAAAGGAAATTGAGTTCAGGGAGGACTAGTAGTTGTAGTTGTTGTACTTTGTGGATTTGCAGTTGCCATCTCTCTCCGTTTGTAAGTTCACTCTCCCCCTTTAAAAACCAAGACACAGTAGTTGGAGTTTCGGACCAGAAACCAGAACACAAAAGAAACACAAAACCAAAAAGCAAAAAACACACACACATTTTATTACAGACTTTTAAGGATGCCTCCCCAGGACACCCGACAGCCCCTGTTAGTGAACCGAGAAGATGAGGAAGAGGAAACGGCCTACGCCTCGGACGAGAAGGTCCACATAGTCCGGGTGGACTCGGGTCCCGAGGCGGAGACCGGGGCGGTGCCGCCATTCTCTTGGCGGAAGCTGTGGCTGTTCACCGGGCCCGGGTTCCTCATGTCCATAGCCTTCCTGGATCCCGGGAATCTGGAAGGGGATCTCCAGGCGGGGGCGATTGCCGGGTACTCCCTGCTGTGGCTGCTGATGTGGGCCACTGCCATGGGCCTGCTGGTGCAGCTGCTGTCGGCGAGGCTCGGGGTGGCCACCGGGCGTCACTTGGCGGAGTTGTGCAGGGATGAGTACCCCACCTGGGCGAGGATGGTGTTGTGGGTCATGGCCGAGCTGGCTCTAATTGGAGCCGATATACAGGAGGTTATTGGCAGCGCTATTGCTATTAAGATTCTGAGTAATGGGGTTTTGCCTCTCTGGGCTGGAGTTATCATCACCGCTTGCGATTGGTATTCTTTTTCTTTCCTTCCTTTTTCTTGTCATATTCACCGGTGCTATTTCTTTTTTTAAGTCTGTTATTTCTTTTTTAAGTTTGATTTTTCTCTTCTCTTTCTTTTTTTACATGAAGTTTTTTGGGGTTAATGGCTTTAAATTAAGTTTTTCTGCAGCTTCAAGTCAGGGATATGGATGTGACTGATTATTTTTGTTCTTGGCTTGGAAACTTGGGAAAGTAGTAGAGGATAAAATTTTTGGGTTTTGTGCAAATGGATTTGCTTGGAGTTGGATCACTCAATCATTCTTTTTCTGTGTGTTAACTGCAAAATTCTGTTCATGATGTTGATCTTGTTTTCTGATTTTCTCAACGCAGCTTTATCTTCCTTTTTCTCGAGAACTATGGTGTGAGGAAATTGGAAGCACTTTTTGCTGTTCTTATTGCAACAATGGCGATGTCATTTGCATGGATGTTTGCTGATGCAAAACCCAGTGCTAGCGAACTTTTCGTCGGTTAGTAAGAAGTTTTTCTTAATGAGAACTATAAACCTGGAAGTTGGTGACATTTTTAGTTTTATCATCTTTTCTGCATTTATCATCTAGATTGCTGCTCTGCAAACTGACATTCTACCAAATGGATTCCGTGTTGCAGGTTTGATAGTTCCAAAACTAAGTTCAAAAACAATAAAACAGGCCGTTGGAGTTGTGGGTTGCATTATCATGCCTCACAACGTATTTTTGCACTCGGCTCTTGTCCAGTCTAGGGAAATCGACAACACCAAGAAAAGTCGGGTTAGAGAAGCCCTGAGATACTACTCAATAGAGTCCACTGCTGCTCTGGTAGTATCGTTCATAATCAATTTATTTGTGACGACTGTGTTTGCAAGAGGTTTTTATGGCACAGAAATAGCCAATAGCATTGGTTTAGTAAATGCGGGACAGTATCTTCAAGAAAAATATGGCGGCGGACTGTTCCCAATTTTATACATCTGGGGTATTGGGTTACTAGCAGCTGGTCAGAGTAGTACTCTTACTGGGACTTATGCCGGACAGTTTATCATGGGAGGCTTTCTCAACTTGAGATTGAAGAAATGGCTGAGGGCATTGATCACTCGTAGCTTTGCAATCATTCCAACCATGATTGTTGCACTTGTTTTTGACAGTTCTGAAGACACTCTAGATGTTCTAAATGAATGGCTAAATGTGCTTCAGTCGGTTCAGATTCCTTTTGCCCTAATCCCCCTGCTTTGCTTGGTGTCCAAAGAGCAAGTTATGGGTTGTTTCAAAATCGGCTCCTCTCTTAAGGTATGTTTTGGAATAATTTGCTATACTTCCTGCCAATCCATTTCAGGAAACCAAGATAATGCATGTTTTGTGTGGACTACTATAACCTTTTGCCAAATGACAGTCAATGCTGGTTGTATTTATGAAAACTTGATTGTTCTTGGTCACTTCTTGTGCTCCTCTAGTCAAATGATTGATCTGTACTCTGGACTTTGGATTCAATTTTCATGACATTGAAGTCCATTATCATTATCATTGTTGTGCATCAGTTTCATTATCATTGTTGTGCATCAGTTGTCCCAATATTTCCAGAGTATGCTCCTTTATGCTTGGAGGAACTATAGAAGGAGCTATATGAGTTTTCATGATTGAAGCTGAAATGTTGATTGTAGGTGAATAGAGTTTGTGCAAACAAAAAAAAGAAAGATGGTTAACAAGGTCCATTTGCTTCCTGTCTGTATATGTGATCAATTCTTGCTTGTTTATTTTTAAATACAGGCATAATCTGCAACCTAAAAAAAGAAAAAAACAAAATCGGGTATAATCTTCGAAAGCTTAGAGTCATCATGTTAGTGTCCTTCTCTGGGAAGAGAAAGGATATTTCTGCATTAACTTATGTTATGCTATTGAAGTGTCGAGTATCTTATTTTAGTGTAACTGATGTGCCCTAATAGATTATGAATATGCAATACATTTCTTTTTCTCTTTTGTTTCGGCGTGCAATGTTTTGACAAACTTAGTTCTTTGCAGACGGTGTCGTGGCTGGTGGCTGCATTGGTGATAGTGATCAATGGTTATCTTTTACTCGACTTTTTCTCCAATGAAGTGACTGGGGTAGCCATGACTACTGTGGTATCTGGATTCACTGCTGCGTATGTTGCATTCGTTGTCTATCTGGTGTCTAGGGGGATTAGTTTTGCGAGCTGGTGCTGCCCGCCAAAACAGGTAGAGGGACTTCAGTAATCATACGCTAACTGCAAGAAAATTAGACCACATATAGATAGCGTGTATCTATAGCCAACGCATTGGATGGCCGTCGAACTTATTAGCTCAGGAGCATAACCACAGCTTTTTCAAGCATATAGTCTATTTCTAATGGGCCAGCCGTTGTTCAAAACGTAGTTAAAATGTAGCTTCCTCTGTATCTCAATAGCATTTGGATTGGAACAACCGAGGCTGGTTGTTTCTGTATGTGATAAAATCCAAAACTTTGCTATTATGTTTCTTCTTGTACACAGCGGACAGAAAGAGGCAGCAGGCAAGGCTGGAAAATGCAAATGCTCTTCTGGCCCCTTGTAAGAGAATGTAGTTGGCAGTGAAGTTGCATGTAATTAGTTTGTCTAAAAGCTGTCTAATGAAATTAGATTTTTCATTGGGTCTTGAACTTCTATTTAACCCTATATATAGTGCACTCTCTCTCTCTCTCTCTTTCTTCTTCTTCTTGGCTTTTCCTGCATTTTTTCTGCTTTTGTGGCATCAGTATAGTCCTTTGGGCTCCGTTTGGAACAGGAGACTGGCAGTCCAAGTCCATCTGGACTTGGAAGCGTTTGGTTGCCTGGACTGTATATAGTGAACTTAAAGCTAGTCCAAAAGAAAGATGTTTGGTTATACATGGATTGGACTTGGACTAAATAGTAAAAATGACCTGAATACCCTTATATGTTGTGAATGGAAAATTCTAAGTCCTATCTCATAGTTTTCATTATTTTTATAAACACATGTACAATATATGATTTTTGTAAGTTTTTTCTGTTATTTTCTCCCTGCCAAACTGATCAATCTATAATATTATTCCTCAATAACTCCTTTTCATTGTTAATGAAGTTGTCGTCACAGAAAGAAAATTATTAAAGAAATCTCCATATATATTGTTATGGTAGCCCAATTTTTTAATCCTACCTGAGCATGATCATCGCATATTTATGCTATAAAGTGAGGCTCCATGCTTAATACAATAATTTCTCTTCACAAGAGCTATGGCTGTGCTTGAAAAAGCAAGCACCATCTAGATTACAAATTGCAACAATAATAGGGATAAAAACTGGCTTCATAAAGCATTATAACAACAAACCAAAACAAGTAACATTACCTATGTGTAAGTACTACAAACCATTAGTTGATAGCCACAAAAACAGCATCACAGGTCACAGTAATGTCATAACCATAACTGGGAAGCATGCATTTATCAATCACAAAAAAACATGTAAGAACAAATAGAACAATTAGCCATCAACCATTCTATACAAAGCAATAACCTAAAAAGTAGCTTCTTATCCTAAAAAAGTAGCTTCAAGACCTTCATACACTTGCCAATTTTTGAGCCCATTCGACCTTGGCTGAGTCAAGCAGCCTCCAAAACAGCTTGATATGCTTCGGCTCAACTTGCATCCTATACACTGCTACCATCACTGTCTTCATTGGCACCTCAAGACGTTCCAGCTCATTCACAATAGCTGTCAGCTCATCAATTACAACTTCTTCATCTTCTTCATCTTCTTCCTTTTCTGCACCTTTCTGCTTCTTCTCAGCCATTGTTTCACACATTTTCACTCCCTCCTCCTTTGAATCTATCACAAAATCCTTCATAGTCTTCACTAAATCACCAAAGGGGTCAATCAGAAGTGGTATGACGCATGTTCAGATGACTTTCAGTCTCATTTTCCGCCACATTTTCAGTTGGGGCAACCCCATCATCCTCATCTGCAGTCTCATTGGCCTGCTGCTCCTGCTGTTGCTCGGCGAGGCATTTCTCCCTCTCTCTACGTTGGTTTATTTGGATCACACCTGTAGCATGGTCATGCCCAAATATATGTCACAATCGTTCATACTCGGGGAAAGGTGACCAAGGTTGGTACTTCGCCTTTGGATTTTTCTGCATACACAAAAGGACTGAAATTGTGAGAACATTCATCAACATTAAACTGAAATGTACAAAAGGACTGTAATTGTGAGAACATTCATCAACATTAAACTGAAATGTACAATTATTTAGACGAATTGCTATATAATAAGAAAGAGATAAAAGAGAGAGAAAGAATGTTACAGTTTCCTGATTTGCCCAGTTGTAGCAAATATTGTCCAATATCTCAATAACTCCTTTTCATTGTTAGTTATGGATAACAGTATATGATGTGTCATCTGTATCTGCTAATGCTTATGGATAACAGTGTGTGATGCATCATCGGTGTCTTTCTTACATATTAACCTGTCTAGGATCAGTTCCCATACAAATCATCTAGAAATCATGTCATTATCTTTTTTTTCTACAGAGCAGATCCTTAGCCACCCACTCGTGTACCAATTTAATGTGTCTGTCTAATAACTAACAAAGTCACAAGAGCTATAGAAACAAACAAGTTTGAAATGTTGATTTGTCCTATGCTATCTTATCATGTATTTAGTGAAAACAAACACATTTCAGATATACCAAAAAACGTCTTCATGACATTTGGTAAATTAGGCCATGCTCTTTGGTGGCAAAATGCCACATAATATCTTGTCGAGTATTGTTTTCATCAGGAGAAAGGAGAAAGTTTCCATTGGGAAGCAATGAATCTCCTGTTATAAGTAAAAAGGACAGAAATGAATCTCTACTTTTATTCCCATAATTTTAAAAGATTCTTTAGTTCACATCCTGCCTTTACCAACTTCTGTTTTAATATTCCCAGGTGAAGTAGATAAAACTGGCCTGCAGAATTCTGATATGAGTAAGACTATGCCTTAAAAGCTTGAGTCATCAGGGAGATGATGCGAAAATCATGCAAGATATGCAGAGAAAGATTACCAGTGACATCAAATGATTCGACAATTCAGTAGTTATCAGATATTTTTAACCCCAAAAAGTAGGCAATCAACACACACAAACCACACCAGCAACTCAGTCAAAACGAATGTTTATGCAGAGGAACACCATACCTGAAGCTGTCAACACTGCCTCCTTCGAGCTCTCTCACAGCGATTCCAATGAACTCTTCTATACAAATAAAAAACACATGGTTATGTGCTAATCATACTGAAAATGGAATGAAATAAACATATTTCCACGAAACACAGTTGCAATAGGGATTAATTTGGGAATTTAGAAATTAGGGTTTTACAATTTGAATTTGGGGATTTTTAATTTCAAGCAGGCTTGGATGGATTCGGTGGGGATGTTGGAAGAAGAACGAAGGGGAAGTTGGAACAGGCGGGCAGAGGGTGGAAGACGGCCGTGCTTGGCCACCGGCGACGGGGAAAGAGGAATACGAAGAGGAAGAAGGAGATGGAATGGACGACGAAGGAAGAAAACAAAAGAAAGAGAGGAAGTGAAGAGACCGATGCGACGGCGTTGGAGAGTGCAGAAGCGACAGCGTGGAGGCTTCGCCGGAGACGGGGGCGAAGAGAGACGAGGAAGAAGAGAGGAGCAGAGAGAAGAGAGAGAAGTGAGGAGAGCTCGAGTGAGGATTTGGGAAGTTTTCGGTGTAAAGATGAGGGTTTTGTTACCCTGGATTTTTCGGGATATCGTGGAAATAGCGTGGGTAATTTTGTCCAAAATTTCGAGTCCACAGCGCGTGGACTCGGAGGCCGCACCCCCTGAGGTGGACTTCAAGTCCGCGGACTTTCCCGGACTCGTGGGCCTCGAGTCCAGTCCAGTTCGCGTGGACTTTGGCGCTCCAGACATACCAAACGTGGACACTGGTCCAAGTCCGCATGGACTTTGGTCCAGTCCCCCAAACCAAACGGTACCTTGTGGCCTGATATGAGAGGGAGAGGTTGGATAAGTGCTAAGCAAATGTATTGTTTAGTAATGAGTCCTATACTGTCTCAGTATCACATGCTTATGAGCTAAATTCTTTCGAACACAAAGGACTAACCTCGTCATCACCAAAATGCCAGTAGATAGGAAGGTGGTGGTACTCGAATCATGGTGACCTTGCCGGAGTTCAGTTTATAACTGTATTCTTACCAAATTCTTAAAGATCTTAGCTTCTAATTTCAATTGTGTTTTCATGTTTTTCCACACCTTTTTATATTTCTTAACGAATAATAAAACTTAATACATATATTTTTTTTGTATAATGAACTGATCTTCGAATTTTATTTTATGTTCTTCCATTGTTCTTACTTCCAATAACTTGTTTATATTTTTAATATCATAAAAACTAATCATGAATCCCTCAGTCATCCATATTATAACATAATAAATGTATAAAATAAAAACTACATTTAATTCATGGGTGTGTAAATCTAACACAAATTAAATAAATATCTAGCTTTCCAGACCTTTTTGATTCCAAAAAACTTTATTGTATTATCATCCCAATCATCAATGGTTATTAATTTAGAATATCACTATTCTTTCAAATACCAGTGAACGGAGACTACTATTAATCCATATTTCAAAAGAAAAAAAGAAGCTTTTTGATAGCACATACTTAGAAAATTAAGAATATAATATCTCTAATCAAACTTTATATTGTTCTATAAATTTCTTTTTCTCACTTTTCCCAGCTAAACTTAAGGTGACAGACTGACAGGTTATATGTTTCAACAAGTCAAGAATGTATTTAACCAAAAAAAAAAAAGTGAAGAATGTATTGAAGTGCTTCACTTTCTAATTATATGGATTTAAGTGAACAAAGAAATCGAAACGTACGTTTTTTCTTCTTTTTTAGCCAAAACACTTCTCTTTTTTGTTTTTATATCAGAAAAAAAAAACTTATCTTTCACTCTTTTATTAGTTTATTATTGTGTGAGATAAAAAAACACAGCAAATAAATCGAAACACTTCATTGTCTTTTTCTTTTTTTCCCTTTCTCAGAAAACAAACCTTTAAAAAGAAAAAAAAGATCCACCGAGTGTAGACTCTGGAGGCAATTTTCGTTATCTGCAAATCCTTGCACTGGGTTTCTCTTCTGCAACAGACTCTGTGTCTCTCGTTAGGGTTTCAGTGGAGGTAGGTCAAGCCTTACATTTACATGCCTGTATCTTCTTTCGTTCTTTGTTCCCTTCTTTTTTCTATTTTTCTTAGTCTATGGATTGATTAATTAAACTCGGAGACTCCGCCGTCGGTTTCGCTTTCTTTGTTTCATAGTAATTTAAATTATGGACAATTGTGAACTTGAAATCCAGGTTTTGTTTTTTGTCATGATTGCTTCCCTTGATGGTTTTGTCTTGGTTGAATATTTCTCTTCCGGTGTTGGGTCAGTATTACATATAACATGATTCGTTTATGGCACTGGAGAGTGTCTTAACGGAAATGAAATTCAATTGGGCGCAAGATTTTTTGCTGCAATTTTTTCATTCTAAAACCTGCAGGGTTTAAGCACCCCTTCAGATATATAGTTAACTGATCATTCTTCTTTTTTTTTTGGGGGGGGAGGGGGGGGGGAAGCGGTGGGGGTGGTGGGGTTTCGTAAGTAAACATAATTGAATGGAGATATATTCTTCGTGGACCCAAGTTAATGTGCTGCTTTTTCTGCTATCTAGAAAGAAAAGGATAAGTCTCAAGCCAGATAGCAGGGCATCGAATTGGAAGTTTTGTTCTAGTTTTGCTTGATAATGGTTCCTGGATCATATATTCAGTTCCACTGACAGTCAGAATATTCACTATTGTTCTCGAAAACCCTCTTGGGGAATCAATCTTTCCTCCCCATATGTTATCTGTTCGGTTTGATCCTGTTTCTTTCTGGTACTATAATCTCCAGAATGGTAATTGTTTTGGCAAGGTGTGGTTTTGTTTTACTGATCCTATGTACTAAGCATTATGAGAAGCATCCTACATTTTAAAGACACTGCACCTTCAGCGTGTGAATATTCCTAAATATCGAAATCAATAAAGTATTTCCTGGAATTCCTGGTAGCTTGGGGTTAAGTAGCAGTTAGTGCCATGGAATGCGATAAAGTTAGCATGTTTTACCTACATTTGCATCAACATGCATTTTTATAGTCTCAGTTGAAGCCGAATTCACTCTGATATTTCATCATCTGAAATGTTTGTTTCTATTCTACTGCTTCATTCATGTGGTGCTTCTAGATTTTCAATGTCTGTTTCCGTATTTGCACTACTTAGTGGTCGGTTAGTCACACACCTATTCTTACATTGTGGTTTCTGCTCCTGTAATGTATGCCTTAGAGACTAACCTATGTTTTCTAGATAATCCCCTGGGTTGATAATAACTTGTTTATCTGACATCTTATGACAGTGGTGCATTTCTGAATTGTGAGGGGATCCTAAATGCAATTTTCTGTTCTAAAACATCATCTCATGTTGATGTAAGTCCAACTTTGAGTGTTTTGTGTAGAAATGCAGCATCCATATACTTGGTTTGTTCATTACAGATATGAGAGACCAGCTGTTGGTTGAAGTATTCGAACCATCCAGTGATAATTTTTCAGTCATCAATAATGAAGGTGAAAGTTACTTAAAATGATGGCTAAATGTAATCAAGCTGAAATGTAAGATAGAGTCAGTTTTTGCGTAGAACTGCAGTTATAACAGCTTGAATAAGAGAAGCTTAAGCTGTAGTACTGTATAGTGAGCTTTGAGAACATCTTTCACTTTACATCTTGGTTTTGCTTGTGACCTTCTGACAGAGTTTATGATGTTCTTTTTAAATTGATAATCTAAGTTCCTTATGCTTATGACTTTCTAATTGTTTGATAATTGTCTAGAGATTGATTTAGCTCCTGCTCCTACAACTGACATGACAAGTTCTGAGGAACTTGTGGAGAGTGATGCTGCTTCCGCCCTGATAGAGCAGCTTGGGATGGTGCTACATGAGCTGGAAGTCCGCAAGGATGCTTCGGAGGACAAAGTTCAGTGGAACGAAATTGAAGAACACTTCCGCAACCTTGACACAGTGCTGAAGAAAAAATTTGAAGAGTTGGATGCTAGGGAAAAGCTATACAGAGAGAAAGAAGCAGAAACTCATGCCTTGCTTGCATTGAGAGAAACATCTGTTGCAGCTAAAGAGCAGGACCTCCTGGATCGGGTGCAGGAGCTAAAAGATGCTGCTATTGCTGTCATTGCAGAGGCACGTACTAATCACCAGCCAACTTTGGATTCTGTTAACTCTGGGGACAACAAAGAAATCAAGGTAAGCACAAACACTGCAGAGGAGAATTCTCCTCATAAACTGGGTGAAAATGCTGACGGCGTGGCTGCTGATGTGAAGCCACGTCCAGAGCTTATACAAATTTGCCAACAGATGGATGCAAAAGGTCTTTTGGGTTTTTCTATGGACAATCTAAAAAACTTACATGCCATTCGTGAGGAAATTTCTGTTGCACTGCAAAGTGCAAGTGAGCCAGCCCGTTTGGTGCTGGAATCACTGGAGGAATTTTTTTCTCTTGAAACTAGCCATTCTATGGATAAGAGGGATGCGGCCCTTCAGGGCAAGCGCAAATCCTGTATTATCTTTATGGAAGCCATGGCTGCTTTATTGGCCAGAATTGACCCAGGTGCTGATCACCTTCTAAACCCTGAAACAAAGCAGCAAGCCAAGGCAATTGCTGATGAGTGGAAGCCTAAGTTGGCTAGTGCAGGCACTAGTGCTGCCAATGAATTTTCATTGGAAGCAGAGGCATTTCTGCAGCTCCTCTCAACTTATAGAATTGCTTCGGAGTTTGATGAAGATGAACTCTGCAAGCTTGTTCTTGCTATTGCTCACCGCAGGCAGGCATCTGAGCTCTGCCGGTCTCTTGGGTTAACACAGAAAATACCAGGTTGGTCTTCTTTTAAATAAGTGACCTGATGGTTTCTGGAGATGGGGCCATCTTTATTGTAGGGCATGTTGATGCAATAGTATAGGTACGGCATATGGTCACTTGGATTTCCCCTTACCGTAGTTTACCTTTGTCTAGGGCATGGTTATGGTTTGAACTATTAGTGAGATAAGGACGTCTGCAATTGAATCCGACCTTTCCTGGCATGTTTTAATTTTTAGAAAAATTCATTTTGTCTCCATTGTTTGTACAGGTGTTGTTGAATCATTGCTCAACAGTGGGAAACAAATTGATGCTCTGCGTTTTATCCATGCCTTCCAGCTAACTGAAAGATTTCCCCCTGTCCCCCTTCTAAAAACTTATTTGAAGGATGTGAGAAGAAACTCACAGCAAACAAGGAGTGGAGACTCTGGTGGTGCTACTGGTGTACAGGTACATTTCTTTCGTATTGGGAATAAGGGAATGACTCACTGTTGCCTGGATGTCTCCTTGCCAAATAAATTACTCAGTAGTTTCTATTTCCACCTGTGGAGTAGCAAATAAATTACTAAGTAGTTTCTATTTCCACCTTTGCAGAGTGATGCACATGCATTAGAACTTTCAGCCCTGAGGGCTGTTATCAGGTGCGTTAAAGAGTACAAGCTTGAAGATGACTATCCACTGGACCCACTTCAGAGAAGGGTAGCCCAATTGGAGAAGCCGAAATCTGATAAGAAGAGGGCAGGTGACTTTGGTAAACATAAACAATTAAAGAAATCCAGACCCAACAAAGGATATCACGGATTTCGTGGTGGTGTTGGCCCTAGCCCTGCTGGGCGATGGCATGCTCCACCTGCTTTTGTTGAGAGGATGGCATACACGGCAATGCCAGAGAGGTATCCTCACACTGGTCCAAACCCTTATGAATATCAAGTTTCTGGTCAGACTGGTTATGTTCAACAAGTTACTGATCACAGAGTTTACTACAACCCTCAAGACGATATGGTTGCTGCTAGCTCATATAGTGCACCTGCTCCTCCTAGTTATGGCAGTTTTATTGGTGATCCGATGCGATCCTCACACCAGCCGCCATATATGTAGTGTTGTGACTTGAGAGGAAATTTGTTGTAAGGTTCAAGGTTAATTCTTCTAATGGTGATTGTAGTATAATCATTACAGTCGAGGAAGATATCTTCCTTTCAGTCTTCTGCGCCTTAGAACCTTTATCAACAATCTAGTGCTAAATTAGGTTATACCGTTTACCAACAAAGTAATTTGATATGATGAAATTACTTTCAATGCTCATTTATGTTTCCTGGAACACAACACAATTTATCTCCTTGAACAATAAAATGACAAATTTTCCTATTGTCAAAATCGCTTTATCGCCTCTTAAAAGTTAAGCAAGTAGATTAATTTCATTTAAAAAGAGTATTGACTGACAACTTTGTGATTGTGAGGATTCTAGCGTACTTAAAAGATGGACTTTCAAAATAGTCCTCAAGGTATCACAGTACCATTATGTTGCTTCTTTCTGTTTTTGTTGTTGCTAAAAGTTTAAGTTGAGGGGGAACAAGTTCGGGTCAGGATAAACCATTGGGCTCAACAAAAACTATAGGACTCGGGAGTGTTTGGAGTACTAGAGCATTCTTTTTTCTGTTTCTGTTTCTTTTTTTTTTTTTTGGGTTTCTGACACCAAAGTTTTACGTTCGTATTTTTCTTGCAGTGCAGCGCTCGCACTCGCAGCGTGTTTTAGGAAAAGAAAGCATAAGAATTCCTACCAAAAAAAAGGCATAAGAATTAACTCATTAAATTTAAATCAATAATTAATGCCCGACTGTGTGATAATATCTAAAAATCAGTTTATAAAAGCTAACTTATTCTTTTTTTTTTCCTCCCCTCATAGTACTTGAATTCTACAAATTGGATAATGTATTAATTTGTTTGGGAATGAAATTGCATTAATCCTACAATCCAATAATTAAAAAAAATGTTTAATTTTACATATCAAGTATTCTCACAGACCACAGTAAATGCACCATCCATTTACTTCCAATAATTCAACTCGCGAATGACTGCATAAATTTGCCAACAACTTATTCATCTGATTATAAACTCTAAAATATTAATTATTAGGAGAAATAACAAAGGAAGCAAGGAAATATAAACTCTTCAGTACCATCCCTATGCTGCTGACAAAGGATCATAACGAAGTATAGGAACTAAATCCAGGGCGTTCTTTCTCCGAAGCGTAGAACCAAAGTCTTCAAGCATGTCCAAATTTTCTGGCTCCATTTCACAGGGGAGTTTCCAATCAAAGTGGAACAACAGACTTGCTAGCGGAAGCAAGACAGCTGCAGTACCAAATGACATGCCTGGACATATTCTCCTCCCTCCACCAAATGGTATATATTCAAAATTAGTTCCTTTGTAATCAATTGCACCATCTTGGAATCTCTCTGGATTAAAAGTCTCGGGTTCAACCCAATACCTAGGATCTCTTCCCATTGCCCATGCATTAATAATCACATTGAATTTTGATGGGATTCGATAGCCTTTAATCTCACATTCTTCTTGACATTCTCTCGCAATTAGAAGAGGAACAGGGGGGTGTAATCTTAGAGTTTCTTTGATAACCAACTTCAAGTAACTTAATTCATCAATCCTTGCTTCATCAACCTTTCCTTTGGTACGGAAGAGTTGCCGTACCTCTAGTTGTGCTTTTTCCATTACCTTTGGATTTTTCATTAGCTCTGTCATCACCCACTCCATAGCCGTAGAGGAAGTCTCAGACCCAGCTACAAAAATGTCCTAAAACAAAAAGAACAAAGTGAAGCAAACGTAACTTTCCACACATTTGGAATTTGCTAACATCACCCAAAGGAGAAAAAAATATGACCGCAGATATTTAATTATACGTACCAAAATGACTGCTTTTATGTCGTCCATTGCTAATGGGAACTCAAGGTTGCCATCATCCTGAAGATTCAAAAGGACATCCACAAGATCATCTGCATCATCCTTCTTTCCCATCTTGGCCGCCGCCGCCTTATTCCTGTCTCTATGTTCATTTATGATTTTATCAAGTATCTTGTTTGCTTCTCGGTGCACCTTTTCCAGTTTGGATTTGAATCCGGTCACTATAGGTAGCAAATGCCAAGAAGGGAAAAGATCCGAAATATTAAAACCTCCACCTTCCCTTGTGATTGTTTCAACAATTGGTACAAATTCTTCTCGTTCTTCACGTATGTTACCAAATGCTGCCCTCGAGACTACACTGTATGTTAAAGAAAACAATAGCTTACTAAGGTTTACTTGGGATCCTTGGCTGCAACAAACTCGCCTCACAAGATTGGATGCCTCTTCTTCCCTGATTGGTCTGAATGATTGCACGCGTCTTGCACTTAGCAGCTCCAATATGCAAATCTTCCTCAACTGCCTCCAGTAGTCACCATATGGTGAGAACACAATATCCCTACAATTATACATGATAATTCTTCCTACTAGAACAGAGGGTCGATAAGCAAAGTTAATATCATGGGTTTTCATCACTTCCCTGGCAAGTTCTGCTGAAGAAATAATTATTTGGTGAAGCTCTCCAAGTTGGAGATGCATGATGTCTCCATATTCCTTGGCGAAGACTTGGAGTCGTTGTTGGGGTGGGGAGCCTAATAACTGATGAAGGTTTCCTATAATGGGTAGCCTCCATGGCCCGGGGGGTAACTTTGGAACCAAGGTTTTAGATTTTGATCTTTTGTGTCTCCTGGAGAAGAGAAATATGAGGAGTGAGAAGGAGAGGAAAATGGAGGAGAGCAACTTGAGTTCCATGACTTCGATAAACAATAACTTTAAGATGGATAGTTGTGTTGTGTAGCCTTAGCCTCGCTTTTATGAATGATATTGGATTATTGATAACACGACCATATATGGCCCATTTTCCTTTTCGAGATATTTTTCCTCCCTTCTTGTGCCCAATGTCCACACCCCCTAAATATGTCAGTATGATTCATGTCAAGAATTTCGGGGTGTCGATGGAAAAATTTGTCCCTTGTCTTTATGGTTAGGATCAATCCAGGGTTCGTAATCAAAGAAATTGTCAGACATCATAATTCATAACAAGTACTTCAACTTGCCCTCTCGATGCTCAGGGTACTCATGGAAAGCGTTGACATAAAGTCGGCTAAATATAATTCAACTAAAGGTTGCTAAATTATTGTATGTAGTTCAATATTGGTTTTCGTAACTAGAATTTCGGGTCAATGATCTACTAGTAATTAGCATGGATTAGATGAACCTGGACTGAGCTTTATCGAGGACTGAGCTTTATTGGTTCGTAACTAATAATTCAAATAAGGATTTGAGAAAATAATTTTTTTTTAAAAAAAAGAGAGTGAAAATGAATAAAGAAAACAGAAGCTTCGGATTCCATCTAACACAAGTCATCACCAGTAATTATCAGTTATGGTACGAGTAAAAGACAACATTTTTTTTCGACCAAAAAAAAACAAAATTTTTTGGTTGAATCTGACTTGTGGTAATATTTCGAAAAATTGGAGGGACATCAAAAAAAAAAAAAAAGATTTGATAGTACACAAAAAAATTATTTAATTTCAATATTAGACTTGGCGGCTGGAGCCAACACAACGAGCAAATTAGCGTCGAACCTTTTCCTTTTTGCGGTTAGATCGTGCAATCTGCAAGCAGGACAGACTTATGTTGCGTGCATGGGTTACCCATGCTGATTTTTTGCCATTTATCTAGAATGCACGGAAAGTTGATTATGATCATCATGACTACCAACTTGGTTCCGGGAGTGCCTGGAATACTGATACTTTTGGTAATATTAATCAACAGAAGGCCAGACTTTTTCCATATTAAGAGAACACAGTACTACCTCTCTAACGAGCAGTCTACGTACTTAGTTGATTTAGAAATCCATTGCGTCAATAATTGTAGAAATAGGATGGATTACTACTAGATGCAGACTGCATAGTACAAAAATAACTACTTTTGACCGTATAGTGCAAAATATATAGTGCCATACAGATGCTATATGAACTACTACTACAAGGCCACACCGGTTACATAGTCCTATTAAAATTCATTTTTGTACATTTCACATTTGCTCATTTTGTGTTTGGTAGTTAGTGAACTAAATCCACTTAAATAGGCATATTCTAAGCAATTTGTTACGTGTGGGTAGAATCCCTCTCTTTCTACTTGACTGCCCATTCCTTAGTTGTCAAGGGCTCCACTCGATTTTTGTAAAGAAAATCCATATTGTGTTATATCTTTTTTGAAATTTGAATTATAATAAAACATAGTGTGCAAGCCAAAAGTTGAGGAGCTTAAAAACTTGTTCCTGCATAACATCTAAGGCACCACTGAGAATTAGACCTGACAATTCGTGTTGTCGTGTCGGGTTGTGTCAGGTTAAATATGTAAACGGATTCTAATTCTTTAACCTGACCCGACCTATTTAATAATTGTGTCGTGTCGTGTCTGTGTCAGGTTAAATATGTAAACGGGTTGCAAATCTTCAACCCGACCCGACCCAATTAATAATTGTGTCGTGTCGTGTCCAACCCATTTATTATCGTATCGGGCTCGGGTTGATCCGCGGGTTACCTATTAAGTCTAACAAACCAAAAAATCAGTTTGAAATTTTTCTATTTTGCACAAATCGTTGTTTTTTAAAACAAATAGGCATATAATTAGATTTCCTCATATGTTAAATAAAATTATAAATTGTAGAATCATAATATAATATATTTTAAAGCATTTATAGAAATATTTTTGGATAATTTTTTAATAATTTTTTTTTAAAATATTAAATAATTCTTATATTAAATTAGTACAATATCTATACCCTAAATATAATTGGGTCATAAACAGGTACCCATCGGGTTGGTGGGTCAACCCGCGACCTGATGAAACGCCCCGACCTGTATTTACCGTACATAGTAAACACGTGCCGGAATTGTAACGACCCAACCAAACAAGCCCAGCATACAGTGTAAACAACAGAAAACTGGCTCAACAGCCCAAAATAAAAAAACAGAAATCTGGCCCTTCGGCCCAACATCAAAACATGTCACCCGAACTCGGGATCATCAATAACATCACAAACGGCCCAAGGCCCAACAATAACAATAAACAACACAGCGGAAGACTTAATAACTCACAAAGACACTATATGCGACACATGATGCAACTATGGATCCGAGTCCAAGGGATAACGCTGCAGCCTGTCTGGTATGATCACACCTGAACCACAAATAACCCAACCTACGGGATGAAAGCCCGCAGGTGAGGGGTGAGTCCGAAGTGCTCACCGACGAAGGATAAACAATCAATATGCAACACTATAATTTACTCAAGGTCGAAATCAAGCATAACAGCCAAAATACACCAAACCATAAGACTCGACCCAAAAGTGGTCCAAGACCAAAAAGACTTAAACAAAATCCAAATTTCCAATTTTATTTTTCCGGGCCCCGTCACCGATAAGCTAGGGGTCAGACCTGGTTCTCAACATATTTCGGGTGCCAGACCAAACCAAGAGAGTTCAGGGATCAACATCCCAAAAATAGTAACCCAGGGATAAGCATCCCAAATATAATCACGGGATAGACATCCCAAGCATAGACATGCTTATCACAAGTAACCCAGGTCATGGCCACCACAAAACAGTCTTAAACCATCGAGTCGTACCACTACTTACCACGTGACAATTATATTATCATCATTCAAAACCAAATCACAGGGATCAACATCCCTAACCAAAATACCGGGATAGACATCCCATCCAAAACCGAGGATCGACATCTTTATCACAAATTATTAATTAATCCATTATTCTTATGCCCAAAGACACGAAAATAAATGTCCAAAACTCAATGCACGGGGATAAACATCCCAAAACCAAATCAAGGTACTGGGATAAACATCCCGAATCGAACCACAGCAAATGCAACACTCAACAGTGCAACAATCATCATACACAATAACCGAGTAATACAGGCACATATTGAAGGAAATCCATCCTCACCTTAGCCGATTACTCAACTCTGAAGACAATGACCGGTCCCAAGCCGGCTTCTCGAGAAACTGCCTGATATCCAAACCTATACAACAAAACAATATATACTCACATAAGATGTACATAAAAGTATGCCATGATGCCAATACTGCGAAATAAACCCATCCCGGTTCGTATCCTTTATTATCATCTTTTACCGAAAATATTATTCCGTACGTATATCCGAATATAGTTTCGGTACCATACTTTAATTAAAACTCTCCTTTAAATATTTTTAGAGAATAATTATACTTTGTCTTCCAAAATAATAACAATATAATTTTCCTAGAATTTATATCATATATATGTATTTTTCTCGAAGTTATTTCCATAAAATATATTTCTCGCCAAAATATAATTAACAAATATTATCATATTAGAAAACCATATTCCAGAAAAATTAGTCATACAGACTTATTTTCTGAAAATAAATACGAATTTATAAATATACATATATTTATTTTCCAAAGGTAAAATACATTTCCAAACCATAATAAATACTTAACAAATTAAATATATATATCCAGAAAATTATTATTTATTAAATATATATATTAAGGTAGTATATACTATATGTATTCTTTTTCCAGAAGTTATAATCATATAAATATATTTTCTGAAAATAAATATAGGTATGCTTATTTATTTTCTAAAGATATAATACATCCCCAAACAATTATATTATCAACATAATAATCTTTTTCCATAAAATTACTTAGGTATACCATATATATATATTTTTCAGAAAATATATCTTTTTATTTTTATTTAATTTTTTTTTAACAGATTATAACCATATGTATATATATGTTTTCTTTCCTTTTAATTTATTTTTTTTAAAACACAGATTAGGCCATGAACAGTAGTCCAACAGTTCAGCCCACAACCCAGGTACATGGGTCCAGACCAAGGCATGGAGCCCAAGTCATTAGCCCACAACCCATGCACCATAGGCCCAATCCGCGGGACCCAACCCAAGGCATCCGGGTCAATCCATTACCGACGGGTTGACCCGCCCGTCACTTGGTATGAACCGCTCACCTAGGCGGGGCAAGCTCGGTGGCGGCGCAGTACGGAAGAGGCACGGCTGCAGTGGCGTACGCGGCGTGCAGGTGGACGGCAGGAGGCGCTCGGCTGCTGGTCGTGGCAGCAAGCTGTCGTCGGTGAGGGAGGAAGCAGCGGCGACAAACCCAAGCGAAATGGCCGTCGGGTTCCTACTGTCGGCGGTGCAAGCAGATCGGGCTGACGAGGCTGATGGCGACGAGGAAGGAAGGCGGCGCGACGCGACTGCAGGTGTTGTTGCGTGGAGGCTCACGGCTGCAGGTGGTTGTCGGGTTCTGCGTGTGGCTCCGGCGGCGCTGCTGCGAGGAGAAAGGAAGGAGATGGTGGCGCTGCAATGCGTCTTCAGCGGCGGTTCGCGGGCGGCAGAGGCGTGGAGAGGAAAAAGAGATGGTGGTGGTGGCTTCTGTGGTTGTTGGTGGTAGCGTTGGTGGTGGCCGGCAGGTTGTGTGTGTGTTTAGTATTTTTCTTTTTTTTTCTTCTTTCTTTTATTTTACTGGTTTCTTAGGTAGTATGCAGGAGAGGGTTGCTGGGCAGATTTTGGTGCAGAGAAAAAATTGCAGAAGAGAAGATGAGGGTGTTGGCAGTGTTTCTTTTTTTGTTTTGCAGGTGATGGCGTGCAGGCAGAGTCACGGGCAGCACAGGTAAGTCACAAGCTTCACAGGAAGAGGCGGCTGCGTGACTCAATCATGCAGTCGTGTCCCGTCCGGACCAGAAAATAACTGTAACTCCCCCTTTGTTATTTTCCGGTGTGTTTTTCTGAGGATTCGGGGACCCGAAAAATACCAACTTAGGTCCGAAAAATCCACAGAAAAATCACTAGCGCGGGAAAAGCCTCGGTTTCGAAAAACGACGCCCAATTTACCTTGAATTAATTACCCAAGATTAATTCTTATGGTAAATCACTGTAAAAAGACTTTTACAATCCCGGTAAAAATCTAAATTTTTACCCGGGTTGTTACAGTCTACCCACCTTAAAAAGAATTTCGTCCTCGAAATTCCTTGTCTTATCCGTGGGTCCTACCACGATAAGCTTTTGGTATACTCCACCAGGTATCCAAACTCAACATGAGATACCGCTTATACCCTTAAGCGACATCTCCTCCGCTTATAAGTACCAACCTCATAACTGAGACACTCACTCTCAGTCATGGACTCTCCACTAAGATCAAGAACCACTTTAGACTCCAAGGACAACAGCTACATCGGTGGTACTGCTTTCCCGACAAGCTCTGATGAAGAACCTCCCAAGAAGCGGTTCAAGACAGACACCATCAGTCTGAAGGAAGATGTGGTGGTCTCCCCAAGACAGCGAAAGATGCGTGCCAACAAGAAAGCTGAGGATAGGAAGGGCAAGGCAAGGGCTGAAAGCAGCACTCCACTGCAGACGCTATCGCAGCTGAACGTCTCACTGAGGAAGGTCAGCTCGGCGGTGATGCAGATAGAACTGGCGTGCGCGGAACTCTTCCCTCACGTGAAAAACATACAAAAGCTTGTAAAAGATCTTGAGAAGCATGTAACTCAATAGATTACTTCTTCTCGGTATTGTAAAACTATTATGAAGAAATAAAATAAAACAACTTTTCTTTAGAACAAATTTCTTGTTAAGATTTGTAAACTCATGTTCAACAGAAAAGCAAATTATTTAAAAGCAAAGCAAAACCATCAAGAAGGAAAAATAAAATCATAACATAAAGATGTTAAAAACAGAACCGATAAAAGGAAGTAAAACCAACATAAAGAAATTAGAACAAAACAAAAATCGTTTAATAAAACCAAAACATAAAGAGGTTAAAACAAATCATGTTTTCATGTTCGGCGCTCTAGATCGGTCGTAAACATACTCGATCCCGAGAAACGTGACATGCACAGCTAACGGTGACGTCTGTTTCCCTCGTGAAAAAGACATCCGTCAACTCGCAAGGTGATGATCACGGGAACGTCCTGTGTCCCTCGAAAGAAACGTTATCCACTTGTTCACAAATTCCGCATGAGCCAAAAACGTCTGTCAAGTCTCGTATCCCTCCATGATGTCCGAACAGGTGTAAGCTTGTCGCACATGCACTCTACTCGAGGTATGGTCCCATCAGTCTAGCCACAACGGTCACGAATGCATGTGATAAAAGATGCAGGAAAAAGTCATAAAAAGAAACGCCAAGGTAGCCAGGGCGATAGAAAATTGTGAGATGGAAAAGAGCTGAAAACACTTGCGTTTGTAGCTCGAAAAACGTATAAAGTTAGGAAGCAAAATTTCAAACCATGGCAAAATTTTCAAAAACAACACCTTGAAGAATGAAAATGATTTGGAGCTTTGTGAAGGGAATCTGCTTTTTCCATCACCGAAAAATCCTTTAGACTTTCCCGGGGATAGATGGGGTCTAAACTTTGAAAAACAAAACGGTAATCACACTCCCCATAGGAGTATAAAAGACGGAGTGGTGAGATGCAAATCATCAAAAGCATTTTGAAAGAGAGTTTTGTATCACGTTTAGAAAAATAAACGCAAAACACGTCCAGAAAAGACACAAAATCGCCAAGTCAGAATGCCTGCTCCATCATCCGTCTTTTTCTTCGAAGGTTCCTCCCTAGGCATAAGAAACCGGCTGGCCTACAGCATGATCAACGAACTGTAAGTTTCCCTAGAGCTATTATGACACTCATAACAAACACAATATACAGCGGAAACAAGGAAACTTAACCAAGAACCAAGTAAAGCATGCATAAACCGTATAACAAAATTTTCGTACCTGTAGTATGAGGATCTTTCACCTAAATGCTGGACGGAATCAGCAAGAGCAAGACAACGGCCTGGCTCCTCTACGGTATCCACACGAACCGTGATTGGCTTGAAATCGTCCTACGAATCAAACCTCGAGCACTCCCGGACTGATGTGCTAGCAAGAGTAAACCGGAAGCAACAACCTTGTGGTGTTTGTGTGTATGGTTATCTTCTTTCTTTCACA
>JAKUCV010000791.1:51159-146225 GCA_028386065.3 Turnera subulata
GAATATGTCAATCTCGTATATGTTTAATCTATGTTTCTTGATCCCCGAGTTAACTGTATAAAACGGATACCCGTGATATCACCATATCACCTAGTCCGAGCATGGCCATGCATTTAACAGTTCAACTCTATCAAGAAACCATCCGATAATATACCCGTTATATGGGTCGGACGAATCCCCTCTTGATCAATCAAAACCCATTACATAATCATCATATACCCAATGATTACCCTTATGTCCACCCAGTTACGGATGACTAGGAATAATATCAAAGTACATGATTCATATGTTGGATACCTTGACGATCTCAGGTCGGAGGACAATACATCTATAAGAACCACTAATGACATACATATAACGTTCCATGTAGGGTTCTTATATGGGTTGGTCCAGTCCACAAGTTCTCCAACTTGTACCCGTATGTAGAATTCATATCACATATGCAATTCTCAACATACGCTAGTCTTAATTTATTATTACAACCCATCCGTAGTAATAATCGACTAGGGACATTTAAGAATATGAAATATTCTAGGGTTATAAGTATGTGCAAGCGTTTATCTCGTAAACGATACTTATTGGAATAACCTTAATGTGTATACATGACTACAAATAATCATCCATGATTGGCTTTTGGGCATATTACACTAACACGAACGTCCCAAGGAACTACCGAACGAGCTCGGTAGAATGCCCCGTCTGGTCTTTGTCGACGAACTCTACTCCTCCAGATTCTTCGTCACTCCCATGGAAGAGACGTTCTTCCTAGAGGACCAAGGCACCCTGAGGACCTCCTTCTACGGCTCGGCCAATTCCGTCATGTTTTTCATTTCTGAAAGACTTCAGGAATTCAACCTAGAGCCCGCTTGCCATTTCCTGGATCAAGGCACCTACTACCAGCTCTCGATGACTGCCCAGAGCATGCCCAGAGTATCTCGATTGCCCGCAACTTGGCCAAAGGCCCGATTACTGGTGTGGAACTGCAGAGGAATCGGTAGGCGTTCCCAGGAGTTCTCGCGTACCCTGAGGGACCTGAAGAACCAGTACAAACCCAACACGGTTCTTCTCACGGAGACCCAGTGGCAGCCTGAAGACGATCACGGTGTCATCCCACTTCGGTTCTCTCCAGCTAAACGGTTCGAGCTTCCTGGCCAAAACAACGCGGGCGGCATGTGGTTCTCGTGGAACGACAGCATCAGGGTGAATATTAACAATGACCCCAACAGCTTCAGGGTCAATGTTGTTCCAAGGCGATGAATGTTTTTTTTTTTGTAATATCAATGTAACGTTAATGTCTGTAATAATATTATTAGTAATATTAATAATATTTATGTTTCTACATTTTTATGGCATCATTTACCTCTTATGTGTATGTTCTGTGGCAAGATGGCATCCCTCGACTGGATCCATCATGTACTAACTAAATGATATAAAATAATAAACAAATGGAGCGAACTATGCAAACAAGAACAACAAACACACAAGGACTACCCAACAAGACCTAACGCCCGCTCCGCTACCAAAAATGAAACGCCTCGACCCGTATTTACCTTACATAGTAAAGACGTGCCGGAATTGTAACGACCCAACCAAACAAGCCCAGCATACTGTGTAAACAACAGAAAACTGGCTCAACGGCCCAAAATAAAAACATCAAAAATCTGGCCCTTCGGCCCAACATCAAAATATGTCACCCGAACCTGGGATCATCAATAACATCACAACCGGCCCAAGGCCCAACAATAACAATAAACAGCACAGCGGAAGACTTAATAACTCGCAAAGACACTGTATGCGACACATGATGCAACTATGGATCCGAGTCCTGTCCAAGGGATAACGCCGCAGCCTGTCTGGTATGATCACACCTGAACCACAAATAACCCAACCTACGGGATGAAAGCCCGCAGGAGAGGGGTGAGTCCGAAGTGCTCACCGACGAAGGATAGACAATCAATATGCAACACTATAATTTACTCAAGGTCGAAATCAAGCATAACAGCCAAAATACACCAAACCATAAGACTCGACCCAAAAGTGGTCCAAGACCAAAAAGACTTAAACAAAATCCAATTTCCAATTTTATCTTTCCGGGCCCCGTCACGGATAAGCTAGAGGTCACACCTGGTTCTCAACATATTTCGGGTGCCAGACCAAACCAAGAGAGCCCAGGGATCGACATCCCAAAAATAGTAACCCAGGGATAGACATCCTAAATATAATCACGGGATAGACATCCCAAGCATAGACATGCTTATCACAAGTAACCCAGGTCATGGCCACCACAAAACAGTCTTAAACCATCGAGTCGTACCACTACTTACCACGTGACAATTATATTATCATCATTCAAAACTAAATCACAAGGATCAACATCCCTAACCAAAATACCGGGATAGACATTCCATCCAAAACCGAGGATCGACATCCTTATCACAAATTACTAATTAATCCATTATTATTATGCCCTAAGACACGAAAATAAATATCCAAAACTCAATGCACGGGGATAAACATCCCGAAACCAAATCAAGGTACTGGGATAAACATCCCGAATCAAACCACAGCAAATGCAACACTCAACAGTGCAACAATCATCATACACAACAACCGAGTAATACAGGCACATATTGAAGGAAATCCATCCTCACCTTAGCCGATTACTCAACTCTGAAGACAATGACCGGTCCCAAGCCGGCTTCTCGGGAAACTGCCCGATATCCAAACCTATACAACAAAATAATATATACTCACATAAGATGCACATAAGAGTATGCCATGATGCCAATACTGCGAAATAAACCCATCCCGGTTCATATCCTTTATTATCATCTTTTACCGAAAATATTATTCCGTACGTATATCCGAATATAGTCTCGGTACCATACTTTAATTAAAACTCTCATTTAAATATTTTTAGAGAATAATTATACTTTGTCTTCCAAAATAATAACAATATAATTTTCCTAGAATTTATATCATATATTTGTATTTTTCTCGAAATTATTTCCATAAAATATATTTCTTGCCAAAATATAATTACCAAATATTATTATATTAGAAAACCATATTCTAGAAAAATTAGTCGTACAGACTTATTTTCTGAAAATAAATATGAATTTATAAATATACATATATTTATTTTCCAAATGTAAAATACATTTCCAAACCATAATAAATACTTAAAAAATTAAATATTTATATCCAAAAAATTATCATTTATTAAATATATATATTAAGTGTAACAGCCCGGGTAAAAATTTTGGATTTTTACCGGACTGTAAAAGTCTTTTTACCGTGATTTACTGTTGAATTAATCTTGGGTAATTAATTCAAGGTAAATCGAGCGTCGTTTTTCGAAACCGAGAGTCTTCCCGCGCTCGTGATTTTTCCGTGGATTTTTCGGGCCTAAGTCGGTTTTTTTCGGGTCCCGGGATTCTCAGAAAAATCACACCGGAAAATATCAAAGGGGGTATCAGTTATTTTCTGGTCCAGTCGGGACACGACTGCATGATTGAATCACGCAGCCGCCTCCCACTACACAGCTTGTGACTTCCCTGTGCGCCCGTGCCTTACTTTTCTCTGTGTCGCCCGTGCACCCAGCTTGCCTGCTTGTTGAACTCGTGACTACTGCAAAACCGGGGAAACCAGTTTTTCTCCTGCCTGATAAACCCTTCTCACCTGCAAGAAAACTCATGAGCCAGCAAACAACTACAAACACACACACACAAACACATCACCGAGCCAACTGCCACCACCATCACCGGCAACCACCACCCGAGACCACCCTCCTTCCTTCTTCTTTATTTTCACCAACTGCCCCACCGCCATCTCCTGCAACAAACCGATCCACACCAAACCCGCCGCCGCCATTTTCTTCTCCTCCTCCTCCTACTGCTGCTGCCGGTGAACACGCAGTTAGCCTCCAACCGCGTCGCTTCCTGCCGTGGCCGTCTCGTCGCTCGGTCGCCGTCGCTGCAGGAGGCAGAGTCGATGTCGCCGTCGACCATGACCACAATATACTATATGTATTCTTTTTCCAGAAGTTATAATCATATAAACATATTTTCTGAAAATAAATATAGGTATGCTTATTTATTTTCTAAAGATATAATACATCCCCAAACAATTATATTATCAACATAATAATCTTTTTCCATAAAATTACTTAGGTATACCATATATATATATATTTTCAGAAAATATATCTTTTTTTAATTTAATTATTTTTTACAGATTATAACCATATATATATATATGTTTTCTTTCCTTTTAATTTAATTTTTTTAAAACACAGATTAGGCTATGAACAGCAGTCCAACGGTTCAGCACACAGCCCAGGTACATGGGTCCAGACCAAGGCATGGAGCCCAAGTCGTCAGCCCACAACCCATGCACCATAGGCCCAATCTGCGGGACCCAACCCAAGGCATCCGGGTCAATCCATTACCGACGGGTTGACCCGCCCGTCACTTGGTATGAACCGCTCACCTAGGCGGGGCGAGCTCGGTGGCGGCGCAGGACGGAAGTGGCACGGCTGCAGTGGCGTACGCGGCGTGCAGGTGGACGGCAGGAGGCGCTCGGCTGCTGGTCGTGGCTGCAAGCTGTCGTCGGCGAGGGAGGAAGCAGCGGCGACGAACCCAAGCGAAATGGCCGTCGGGTTCCTGCTGTCGGCGGTGCAAGCAGATCGGGCTGACGAGGCTGATGGCAGCGAAGAACGCGATGCGAGGAGGAAGGAAGGCGGCGCGACGCGACTGCAGGTGTTATCGGGTGGAGGCTCACGGCTGCAGGTGGTTGTCGGGTTCTGCGTGTGGCTCCGGCGGCGCTGCTGCGAGGAGAAAGGAAGGAGATGGTGGCGCTGCGATGCATCCTCAGCGGCAGTTCGCGGGCGGCAGAGGCGGCGTCGGCGTGGAGAGGAAAAAGAGATGGTGGTAGTGGCTTCTGTGGTTGTTGCTGGTAGCGTTGATGGTGGCCGGCCGGTTGTGTGTGTGTTTAGTATTTTTTTTCTTCTTTCTTTTATTTTATTGGTTTCTTAGGTAGTATGCAGGAGAGGGTTGCTGGGCAGATTTTGGTGCAGAGGAAAAATTGCAGAAAAGAAGATGAGGGTGTTGGCAGTGTTTTTTTTTTTGTTTTGCAGGTGATGGCGTGCAGGCAAAGTCACGGGCAGCACAAGTAAGTCACAATCTTCACAGGAAGAGGCGGCTGCGTGACTCATTCATGCAGTCGTGTCCCGTCCGGACCAGAAAATAACTGTAGTACCCCCTTTGTTATTTTCCGGTGTGTTTTTCTGAGGATTCGGGGACCCGAAAAATACCAACTTAGGTCCGAAAAATCCACGAAAAAATCACGAGCGCGGGAAAAGCCTCAGTTTCAAAAAACGACGCCCGATTTACCTTGAATTAATTACCCAAGATTAATTCTTTCGGTAAATCACTGTACGAAGACTTTTACAGTCCCGGTAAAAATCCAATTTTTTACCGGGGCTGTAACACCTGACCTGCTAATTTTTGTGTTGTGTCGGTTCAATCCATTTAACTGAACAGAATCTCTGACCTATACCTGCTAATTTCGTGTCGGGTTGTCGTGTCAATACCCGTCCCGTTCTATGCATCTTTTACCCATAAAGAACACCCAACACCTCTTGAAAATGCATGTCCATGTGCAACAGCTAGGCTGCAAGCCGGACGCATATGTATACTATGGAGTTGCCTGTTGTTTATCATTGGCGGCTGGAGGGAGGTAGGTCTTGGAACGGGTGAGATCAATCCTAAAATATGACGAGCCAACCCTGTAATGAATTCTGCACAACCCAAAATGCTTGTGTCATAGATAAAGCTTTCGATGTTGACGGTGTGTGCTTATGCATAAAGCACCAGAGGAGCAACAATTAATCATTCTCTACCACAGTCTGCTGCAATCCCGACAAAAAATTGTCCGAGCAAGGATATTGTAGACATATGAAGCAGGGGTGCTCACAACATGGTGGTACAAGACTGATAAAGTTGTAACGACCTGCATGTGTGGAGAGCTCAGCCCAAGCCTTTGGCAAGTCATAATTTAGTGGCGGCTCCCCCAAACAATCACTGTCAAACCCCAATATTTTGTTGAATTCGGGCAAGGTCAAGTAATGAGTTTGGTTATCCAAATGGAAACTAATGTGATCGATCATTCCATTATCTCCATCCCCTTCAAAATAAGCAAAGCTCTCATAGATATGGGATTCATAGATATGGGATTCCATTATCTCCATCCCCTAAATAAGCAAAGCCCACCGGGAGTCCTATAACTTATTTCCAAATCCCATTTGAGTCCTATAACTCTTAAACGATCTATTGGAGTCCTATAACATTCCAAAACATTACCAAAGAAGTCCCCGTCAATCTTTCCGTTAAATTTTCTGTTATCTTTAAGAATTTTTAGTCCCTATAAGTATACATAATATTATTTTAGTCCTTAAAATTTTCAATAGTTTTTATTTGAATCCTTTAAAAAATAATAAAAAATAAAAAAAGAGGACTCAAACCACTAAATGCACATTATTACATATATTAGATTTTAGGGTTACGAATTTAGGATAAAAAATGAAGTAGTAAGCCAAACATACTAAATCCTAACATCATAAATTCTAAACCCCAAAACCAAAAGCACCAAATTCAGAAATTTTAAATTTTATATCATAAATCTCTAAATTTTAAATCTTAAAAACCTTAAACACTAAACCATACATCCTAAAATCCTAAATTCTAAAACCAAAATCCTAAATTCTAATCTCTAAAAATCTTAAACCCTCATTCTTATATCGTAAACCCTAAAAACCAAAAACTTTAAATTCTAAACCCAAAAATATGAAAACACTAAATCCTAAATTCTAAATCCTAAACCTCAAAATATTAAATCTTATACTCTAAAAACTCAAACACTAAACCCTAAAATCCTTAACTTCATATCATAGACCTCTAAACTCTAAATCCTAAAAAACTCAAATCCTAATCTTTAAACCCTAATAACCTAAAATCCTAAACTTTAAATCCCAAAACTTTAAACCCTAAACCCTAAACCTTAAATTCTTATCCAAAAAATATTAAACCCCTAATCATAAAAAACCTTAAAACCTACACCCTAAACCTTAAACCCTAAACCCTAAATCCAAACCCTAAACCCTAAATCTTAAATTCTAAAACCCTAAACCCTAAATCTTAGAATTTAGGGTTTTGGTTTTAGAATTTAGGATTTTAGGATGTATGGTTTAGTTTTTAAGATTTAAAATTTAGAGATTTATGATATAAAATTTAAAATTTCTGAATTTGGTGCTTTTGGTTTTGGGGTTTAGAATTTACGATGTTAGGATTTAGTATGTTTGGCTTACTACTTCATTTTTTATCCTAAATTCGTAACCTTAAAATCTAATATATGTAATAATGTGCATTTAGTGGTTTGAATCCTCCTTTTTTATTTTTTATTATTTTTTAAGGATTCAAACAAAAACTTTTGAAAATTTTAAGGACTAAAATAATATTATATATACTTATAGGGACTAAAAGTTTTTAAAGATAACAGAAAATTTAACGGAAAGATGGACGGGGACTTCTTTGGTAATGTTTTGGAATGTTATAAGACTCCAATAGATCATTTAAGAGTTATAGGACTCAAATGGGATTTGGAAATAAGTTATAGGACTCCCGGTGAGCTTTTCCCTAACTTAACTCATTCATACCCCTAAATTTTACCCAACAGATAAGTTTACTCATCTTAAAAAACAATCAACTTGAGTAGTCAAAACCGAAGAAACACCAAACGCTGCCGGGTTAAAAGAGTGAATATTTTTTTGCCGAGTGAATGCAATTTTGCATGAATGCTTTTAAGTTGTCCTACAATTTTTTTTTCTCCGCACTTTACATACTTCAACTTTAGAGTTACTGGTTATTATTGTCTGTCTAATATGCTATAGTATGCTATTGTTATTATGTGTATAACATATGGAAAAGTGTCACATGCCACATATGAATCCCATTTTTACTTTTTACCATTTTAAAGTTAAATCAAATTTTATTTTGTTTTATTTTTTTTGATGAAACAAATTTTATTTTTATAAAACATAAAAAATAATGTTGGATGCACAGGTTAAAACTTAAAAGGGGCAAGAATAACTGGTGCATTAATGCAAAGTAGTTGGCTGGCATATTTACTTTTTAAACCAACGCTGCCGTTGGCTTGCAATTTGTTGTTATTCATCTAGAAAAGTTTGCACTTGATCCAATCCGCCGTTAAATCCGATGGTCAAACCCCATCATTACCCATAATAAATAAATGTAAACGACGTCGTCCACTTGCAATTTTACAAATCTAGAAAATTTTACTCGGATCCAATCGGCCGTTGAATCCGAAAACTCCAAAGCAATAAAAAAAAAGAAAAAAAAAAAACAGAACAGCGACAATCTACCCGTTTTCAGTTTCAGTTTGGTGCCTTCACTCCCTATTTCCCTCTCTTTCCCTCCCTCCCTCCTCATCAAGCGAGAGTTTCCCTTCCGTTTCACGTTTACACCTTTCTCCGAATCTCGAACTCGCCCGAGCCACAGACTCACTCATGGCACGGGCAACACCCACTCACCACCACCTCGCCTCCCTCTTCCTCCTCCTCCTCCTCCTCCTCTCTCCCTATCTCCCCCAATCCCTTCCCACCTCCGTCTCCCCGAACTCAACCGCCAAGCTCCTCCCCTCATCGGCCATGGTGTTGCCGCTCTTCCTCTCCTCCCCGAATCCTTCCTCAATCTCCTCCAATCATCGCCGCCTCCTCCAGAGATCCAATGCCGACAACGCTCGCATGAGACTCCACGACGATCTCCTCATCAACGGGTATACCACACCACACTCCTCGCCCCCACCTACATATCCTCCTTTAACCTAACCTGTGATTCTATCGATCCTTTTTTTTTTTCTTTTTCCCTTGTTGTTTTGATGGTAGGTACTACACGACGAGGCTATATATCGGCACGCCACCCCAGACATTCGCGCTCATTGTAGACACCGGAAGTAGCGTCACTTACGTTCCGTGTTCTACTTGTGAACAGTGCGGCAAACATCAGGTTCGTCTGGAGCAATATGGGGCTGGTCTCTCTTAATTAGTCTCTTTTGTGTAATGTGACTGGATTTTTGTTTTTTCCGGTTAATTAGGATCCGAAATTTCGGCCTGAATTTTCGAGCAGTTACGAGCCGGTGAAGTGCAATATGAACTGCGATTGCGACGCCGACAAGCGGCAATGTGTTTACGAGAGACAGTACGCGGAGATGAGTACCAGCAGCGGAGTCCTCAGCGAGGACGTGATATCCTTCGGCAATCTGAGCGATCTGCCGCCGCAGCGCGCCGTCTTCGGCTGCGAAACTGTCGAGACCGGGGACCTCTACAGCCAGCACGCCGACGGAATAATGGGACTGGGCAGGGGAGATCTCAGCATCGTGGATCAGCTGGTCGACAAAGGTGCGATTAATGACTCGTTCTCGTTGTGTTATGGCGGAATGGAAGCCGGTGGGGGAGCGATGGTGCTGGGACCTTTGGCTGCCCCTTCGGATATGGTGTTTGCGCATTCGGACCCCGGTCGCAGGTGTGTCATTGAAAGTTTTTTGTTTGTTAGTTTCTTTTTTTTGATTGTTTGATTGTTTGTTGTTGTGGTGTTGGGGACATGTAAGATGTGTGTCTTCCCTCAACTTTCCTAACAAATATGATTGGTACCTCTGACACATTTACTCTAGTTTCGGGATGGCAACAGTCCCTACTATAACGTTGATTTGAAAGAGATACATGTAGCCGGGAAGCCCTTGCCTATCAATTCCAGAGTGTTTGATGGGAAGTATGGAACTGTCCTCGATAGCGGTACAACATATGCTTACCTTCCCGAAGCAGCATTTGTGGCATTCAAAGATGCCGTAAGCCCCTCCAGTTTTTATGTCTCGTTACCTTTTGTTTTCTCCTCAATCGTTCGTTGCATTACTATTTATGTTTGGGTTTAGTGTTCATTATTTGTTGACTTGCATCGGGCTTGTATCTGCGCAGATTATGAAAGAACTTCATTCCTTACAGCTGATTCATGGTCCTGACCCAAATTACAATGATATTTGCTTTTCTGGTGCTGGGAGGTATTTTCTGCTCTTCAACCCTGCGCTGGTTTTATTTTTCAGTGTTTGGCAGCTTATCCTCGTTCTGTGGTTAACAGTTGGCGTCTATTCTTTTAATTTTTCAGCAATATCTCCCTACTCCCGGATGCCTTTCCAGCAGTTCACATCGTATTTGGTAATGGCCAAAAGTTGTTACTATCTCCAGAGAATTATCTATTTAGGGTAAGGACTGGACCTTCTATTATTCTTCAAATGAAAAGAACAGGATAAACACCAAAAGTAGTTGTAAGACTCCTGTAAATTCGTTATGAGCTAATTGATTAAGATTTTAGTCTCACGCACTTGAAGCTTTTCTCTTATCACTCCGTTATATGATCGACATTGATCAGCCCTTACCCTGTCATTTTTCATGTCATTTGTTCATGAAGCATTTAAAAGTTCGCGGTGCTTATTGTCTGGGTATATTCCAAAATGGAAGGGATCCAACTACCCTTCTAGGAGGTAGGCTACTTTTTCAAGAAAGCAATCTCAGAATTATTATATAATGCTCCTTCTCCTACCATTTTCATTTTAATACAGAAACTAGTGGACAGCTGACATTTCATATTATAACTTTTAACAGTAGTATTTTTGGTTGGAAATATCTGTGGCAACAGGAATTGCCGTTCGCAATACTCTTGTCATGTATGATCGTGGGAATTCGAAGATAGGCTTCTGGAAGACAAACTGTTCAGAGCTATGGGAAAGACTTCATGTAAGCAGTGCACCCCAACCGGGGCCTTCATCTTCAGATAGAAATAGCTCAACATCAGAAATCTCACCCACAATGTCCCCTGGTGTTCAGCCACAGTATGTTCTTCCAGGTACAGAATTTTTTATGAGATCAAGTCATAATTATAATTTTGTGGTCAGCCCCATAATATCAATTTCTGGACTGTGAGCTAGTGATATTGTATGATAGATCGAGTTCTCATAATGGACTATCTTTGTACGTGCACAAGTTTTACCAAGTTCTGCAAATGAAGAATGAAAATTTCCTAAAATACCTTTCCACCTGTTGGACTCTGCTTGGTAGACTTTGAAAATTTCAGTTGGTTTTCACTTTCTTGTTTTCCCGATTAAGTAGCTAGTAGACTTCATAAGACAGTATCTGTAGTGAAAAGGGTGAAATCCAGTATAAGAAAGTATATCGGTCAAAAGAGTTAGCAAATATGTCAATTTCAGGGATTTTAAGCTTGCGCTCCAAACTTTTTACCAATCTCGATCTGTAGACTTAGATAAGATGAAGTGTGGCTCTAGTTTACCATTTAGTTTCTTGCTGCATCTTCAACAAAACCGTCTTTCTTAGCCTCCTAACATGGCTGTGGTAAAAAAAAACAATTGGATGATCTTATCATCTATTTCATACCCAGAGGGACACCAAATTGGACAAATAAGTTTTGAAATGTTGCTCATGGTCAACTATTCGGATCTGAAGCTACAAGCCGGAGAACTTACGGAATCCGTTGCCCAGCAGTTAAGCATTTATGCTTCACAGGTTAGACAAATGTCACATTGAACTTCAGAATGCACTAATATTTTCTCTCCATATTTGAGCAGAAGTTCGTTAAAGTTATGTCCTTGGGTTGGATTTTTTTGTCTGTCACTGCTTCCGGGCCACCCTGACATTGCTTTATGTTAGGTCCGCTTGCTGAATATTACAGCCAAAGGAAATGGTTCGCTCATTGGCTGGGCCATTGTCCCCTCAGGAACCGCTAGCTATATTTCTAACACTACTGCTCTAGTACGTTCCTTTTCATTTATCTGTTTTCAGGAAGGTTGCTGGCACATACAGAACAGTAAAATTGACTCCTCAATGTTTTGTGGTTCTACTTGCAGAATATAATTTCTCGGGTTGCTGAGCATCGCCTACAGCTTCCTGATTCCATTGGAAGCTATGAGTTAATTCGATGGAACATTAAGTCTTCAGAAAATCGGTCAGTTATCTGTAATATCACTGTGGGCGGAGAACAATTTCTCTGGTTCACTATTATCTTTTCTCCTTTTCTTATTATTGTACTGGTTCGTTAGAAGCCTTGCCTTTACCAATAGTAATACATTTATCTCATGCATGTGTATTTCTGTGAATAAATAATTTACAGCAGTCAGTTACTTTTTATTTTTTACTAAATTTCAAATAAACTAGGAACTCAGAATTCTTCTGAAGCCATCTCTTCCTTAAAGGGCACCTTGAAAGGTTGTACCATCAAGAGAAACAGGGTGACGAATTTGCTGAGGTTATCAATAGATTGATGCTTGCATTGGGGTTTAATTATTTCATTTCTTAGCAATATTTTAACTCCTCAATCTCCGAGACCATATTTTCTTCTTTCATTTGTTCTAAAGTAGACCTTTTTGTTTTGATCAGAGAGTTTGACACTTAATACCTGCCTAAACACATTGTATTCCATGAGTAAAGCAAACTAGAGTTAATTATATAAGAATGTCAGTACAATATCTTGCTAACAGAAAGGATTTTGATTTGATTGTTTATTTATTTATTTATGTTTCTGGGATGAAAATTTGACTTGCTTCATTTTTATAGCCGCTTATCTTTTTAAACTTTTAATTTAATGATGATTAGATTCAGTCCTCGTGATTATTTTTTGTGACATTGTAATTCTTCATCCTCAGTCATAAAGTACTAGTATTTTCTCTGCAGGTTTTCCTTTGTAATTCGTTGTCCTTGCCTTCTTGTTTTGATTGTCATGATATTATAGTTCTCTGGCATAAACAGCTATCTCTTAAACATGCAGGACATGGTGGCAGCAGCACTACTTATTGGTCGTTTTATCCATTGTTGTTATATTTATTGTCGGATTATCAGCTACTGGGATATGGTTTATTTTGAAACGGAAACAAGAGAACTCGATTGCATACAAACCTGTAAATGCGCCAGCCGGTGAGCAAGAATTGCAGCCTCTTCAAATTTCCTAGGTAAAGAATTATATTTTGACGCTGCTAACCGAGAGTGTGAGATCAGCACTTTTTTGACTTACATCTGTAATTTTTATGGTCTGAGTTACCAAAATGATCAAAAGCTTGGCCTGGGATGGTACTCTCAGATTCTCTATCTTTTGTTTAGTGATTTGAGAGTCGCAGAATGAACTTTGCAAATTTTAATTGAATGCTAAAGTGTAACCCTGAACCAAATGTTTACTCAATAAGAAGAATATAGGAGCTGCTTTTCTTTTCTCTTGCCGCTGCTCTGTGGTAATTGTTTTTGTTACTAGTAGCTGGTTGCCCTCATCCGAACCTGACCATCTAGTTCGGCTTACAGAATTGCCGGCAAACACTGGAACATCCTTTGGTCTGAGAGAATGCTTCATAATTCCACAAAATCTTTCATTTGGTTCATTTGAGAACTGGTAGCTAGAGCAGGGGAATAAGGGGGGGCTCTCCTCTGCCATTTGAACTGTAAGACCCATTGACATAATTTCACAAGTTTGTGTGAACACGTTATGTGAGTGACCAAATGGGTCAGGGTCATCAGGCTATGACTGAGGAATATTAGACACCAAAAAACGAGTACCAGAATGGTGCGGCTATGGTTCATTTTGGGCACCAAAACTGGCTTCCCAACCATATTCTTGGAAACTTCTAGCTGATTCTAAAGCTTGACATTCTCAATATTTTTTCTCGCCATTTTCCATTGCGCTGGCGTAGCAAGGACTTGGGTTTCAGTCAAAGTTTGATTTTGGGAGAAATAAAGGCCACAAAGAGGGGTCGTTCCTTCGAGGAACTGAAATACCTGGGAATCAGCAGCATAAAGAAATATGGTGCCCTGCCTTTTCCACTCATTTCTTCCTCTGTAGCAAAGGTACAAAACAAAAACACCACAGACACACCATTTCACGGTTAGATCCAGGCTACCTCCGGCAGGGCCATGCTCGGCCTGAGGAGCTAGCCCCCTCCCCGTGCACCGACCCGAAACCGGACTCCTCTACCAAACCCAGCCAGCGACGGACGAGCAGCAGTAATCCAGCCTTGAAGACAACGGCGTCTGCACACGCCGCGCCCTTGGTGCGAGTGCCGCCTCCAGCCACCAGCCTTCCGGTCGCCGCCGTCATGGGTGTGCCACCGGAGGGCATGGAACCCGACGGGGGCAACACCGGACCACGCCCCTCATGCATCTTCCACCATGGCTCTCCCGCCTCTCACGCCCAGGCCATCATGTCCCTGCAGCCAACTCCGGCCATCTCTACACTTCCAAAGGCCACGGCGGCGGCACAGGAAGCAGATGAACCACCCACTGACCGCATGCCACGCCAAGCCCAGCTCCGACCGGAGGAGACCAGCCCAGTTCCACGGAGGAGGTCGCGCTCACGCGACAGGCCAGCCCCCTCCGGCGACCGGATCCACTCGCCGTCGCCGCCCCCGACCAGACACGCCGGCCACCACCCGCAGATGCAGCTACCCGTTCTGCCAGCAACCATCAACACCAGTGGCTCGACCTCAAACGCCTCTGCCGCTTTGTTCGGTGAAACCCGAGCTCCACCACCACCAATGGTGGCGACAACTTCTCCATCCGAGCCAGCAGTCCCGGCACCAGCCAGCACAGCCCCGCCTCCCCATTTAGCCGACCATCCTTTGACTGAGGTGGATACCGATGTTATCATGGAGGCCGAACGCCCCTCTTACCGAGACTCACTCCTTGCTGGGGCTAATCCTCTATACCAAGCGGACCCTTGGGAAGTGGAAGGCGAAGCCGAATTCGAGGAAGGCGATCTGTTTGTTTCTCATACAAACGGAGTGGCGAACCTTGAACTATCTGATCCTTTCAAAGCTCGACTAGACAAGCCATGGGAAAATGCGGTGATAGAGCCCAATTGGTTACAAAGCGCTGCACACTAATTTGCAGACTCTTTGGAAACCAAATGGGCCGTTCAAAATCGTAGACCTGGAAAATAATTTCTATGTGGTGCGTTTTTGGGAAGAAAAGGATTACCTTCATGCCTTGACGGATGGACCCTGGCTCATATACCGCAGTGTGCTCAGCGTCCAACCCTGGACACCCACTTTTCGTGCATCCACCAGCAGGATCGATTCGATAGTGACATGGATCCAATTCCCCGACTTCCCCACCAACCGCTATCACTCCAGAATTCTTCGTCAACTCGGCAATATGGTGGGCAGGACAATCCGACTTGACGGTCACTCCTCTAATCCCAGCAGAGCAAAATTTGCTAGAATTGCTGTTTGCCTTGATTTGACAAAGCCATTGCCGGGTACGGTACACTTGGAAGGTGAACCATTGAAGGTACGCTATGAAGGCTTACCTGATATTTGTTATATGTGTGGGAAACTGGATCATAATGTGCTAGCTTGCCCGGATGCTCCACAATCACACACTGAGGCAACAACGCCATCCGGAAAGCCGGTTGACACGCCCAGCGAAGGAAGGGGTGAATGGATGAATGCGCCAAGATCCTTAAGGCGTCCACCCAGACGCGAAGTAACGAGCAACCCAGTTCCCCCATTGCCCCATAACCGGGTACATCCATCCAACAGATTTCACCTCCTGAATAATGCTCGACCCGAGGAGCACATTCCGGCCGTCCTTCCCAACCCTAGTGCACCTCTCCTACCTACACCACCAGAGGTGTCTCTAGGTCAGGATCCCCCCCCACTTCCACCTCTTCCCATTGATAGCCAACCAGCTTCTGATCAACCACCTACCTTACCTACTCTCCAAGACTTTCTCGGGGAGGGTTCTATTAAGAAATCCAAAAGCAAAACCCTCAATCGCATTCAGAAGCAAGCAACGAAAAAAGCTCAACCAGTAAAAATCTCCAGACTCGCCAAAGATAACCCCAAAAGACAAACCCTTAGAGATGTATCCAATGCCCAATCCCTCTCGTCTACCTCTGATCTTTCTCGGCCGTCCACTGGTCCTAGTCCATCCCCAGCTACTCCCTCCACCAGTTATCCAGTTGTCTCTTCCAACTTTAACCAAACCACCCCCCGACCTCGTAGATCCCAGAACCACACAGCTGTGGTTCTGGGAGAAGAGTGCCACAGCATGATCTTTTCTCCAGGTGCGTCCAGCTCCAGTATGGACGTGGACCGGCGGACGGTTCCTCCCCCACATCACTGACCGAGCCTCCCTCCGGGTCATGGTTATTCTCCGTTTCAGTTGTATCTCAGCCTGTTTCCAAAGCCTGTTTTCAGTTTTTTCTATGTTCGGGACGTTGATCCCTTGACATGTACGGTCATATTACGTTTATCATGTTTTCTTGTATAAGATAGAAGGCGAATTGAGCTAACGTCTTCTAATCATGTATTCAGCTCACGTATATTTTTAATATACTTCCCGGTCATTGACCATTGACCAAAAAAGAAATACCTGGGAATCATTCAAAAGAGGAGACTCTACAGTCATATTTCTTTATTCATCCACTTGCATATAGTAAAGCATTTTACACGACATCTTCTGTGTAATCCACTGGTGCAGAGGTTCATGCGTGGACAATCCAACGATGCTGGACCAAGAAAATCCATACAAGCATAAACATAGTTCCAAATCTTACCAAGTCTAAACAAATAGTAAAGCACTTGCCGTGGTTCTATTCGTCTTGTCTACATCTGAAATGTATCACGAAAAATAAATGTTGTTTCTATCAGGAAGATGTTTTGAATTTACGGTTCAAGCCCAAGGGAGGGACAAAGGCATACGTAAACTATATCAACCATAGCGAAACTAACAGAAAGAACGTCTACCAACAAATTATAACATTTTCCCGATATTCTAAAACTAGCAGTAAAGAGCTTAGAAAGAATAATGATTTAATTTATAATATAATTCCTTTTTGGAGGTAATTGCTGCTAGAGAAACATGATTGATGAAGCAGTTAACCGATGTTAAAAAAAAATATATAATATAATTGAATGATTCACTTATAATTTATAAACAACATACACGGATAATTATACCACTTAAATTTACATGAAAAATGGAGAAAACAACGAGTTTAGCATGTAGATTTGATTTTTTTTTTTTTTTTACGAGTGGAAAAGTACTTGATTTGGTTGATCTGAACCAAATCAATGCTCGTTCTCAACTATAAGCTATCTTCTATATCCTATGTGATGATGTAGTATTTAAATTATGCCAATGTTCTACTATACGTGCTGTGATATTTAAAATTATGATTGCCGAATAATTAAGTAACATATCGACAAAAAACTATCAAGAGGACTTGCATGACATCCTGAAGTAGGATAAAGGTTACCGTTTTTATTATTATACACTAAATCTTTGGGATCAAATAAATAATATGGAATCATTTCCCTGCAATTCCTTGTTACCGTCTAACCTCACTAAACAAATTTTGGGTAACTGTCGCCTCCGGCGGCGCTCGTGAATACAAGGAAAATTCATTTTAGCACTGATTGCATATTATGTTATATATAATGAAATAAACTGAACCAGTTTTTTTTTTTTTTTCTGAAAGGATTTAAAAGGAAATAAACTGAACCAGTTAAGACTTTAGACTTAAGAGAGTAAACATTAATTTTTTTTTTAAAAAAAAAAAGAAGAGAAAAAAACCGAGCCAGTACTAGATAGAATCATTTTGAAAGAAAACGTTGAATAGTTAATGACGAGAATGTCCCAACCCCAATACATTTCGGATTTCAGAGATCAGAGTCAGAGTCAGCACAGAATGCAGTGCAGTATCTATTTCCCAACCAAAAAAAAAAAAAAGCATAAACTAGTCTTGTAAGAAAGGAAAAAAAAAAAGAAAATCAAATAAGGGAATATAAGGAGGGGGTCAAAAAGGAAACAAAACTGGAAATAAAAAAATCATAAAAACAAAAATAGAAAAAAACCCAAAGAGCTCCAAACCCAGCACAGCAGAGCATTAGCGAAATCTGGGTTGGTTTTGATCATTTATTTGTGAAGAGACCCAGAAGGGAAGTCTTCTCCTTTCTGTTTCTGTTGTGTTACTTTGCCGAATTCAGGTATCTTTTCTCTTCTTCTCCCGATTTGATCTGCCTTAGGGTTTTCCCATTTCCTCGTTTTGCCGGCCTAGCACCACCAAATACATTCCTGCTGCTCGCTCAATTGAATGAATAGAAAGAAAATTTCTTCCTTTTTTTTTTTTCTCTCTCTGTCTTATTTGTTCCGTCTTCTTCTTTTTAGAGCTTAAGTGCTCCTGTGCCAATACTGAAATCTAAACGAGTGATTGCTTGATTTTTATGTGTTTGCATGTGTTTTTCTGAGTTTTAAGTGTTGTCTGAAATATCTTACTTTGTCGGCCGCCGTAATGTTATACTGGATTCAGATGCTATCTGATCCTTGTTTATGGTATTTAGAATTTGGCTGACAGTGATGATCACTGTTCGTTGTTTAGTCTTTAGCGTAGTGGGTGGTGATTTTGGAAAGTGATTATGGGAGGCGATGGTGTAGACTGGAGATGTTGATTGGAAGGGGAGTGCTATTATAGATTTCATTAAATGTGGAGGTGTAGCTTAAGAAATGTCGTGAACTTGCTGGTTGACTTCGCTGGTGGTGTTATGTAGTGTAGCTCAGTTTGCTCTTAGGGCGTTTTCTTCTCGAAACTGGCAGGTTGGAAGATGAGAGATTTTCTTCTATAAAAGGGGTTTGCCTGTTCCGAGTTCTTAAGCATTTTCATGTTGAAGGACGTTAAGGATGCGTAGTTAGAAAGTTGTATTGAGTAAATTATATGATCGATCTTTTTATCTTTGGTTTCCTGTATGGGAGTAAAGTTTGAACGGTTTAGCTAATTGGGTTGATGCCTTCATCATGTTAACTAATCTATAAAGGCGTAGACTTAATTGTCTTGCTAAGATGGATCTTGTCTAGTTATCAAGACAGGTAATCAAACTCGGAACTTAATCTCCTAACAATCTTTAGGGCAATGCAATCTAAAGTGCTTAGGCTCTCTAGTTTACATTAACCTGTGAAGCATAGGCTTTGCTGGTTTATAGATAAAGAGGGAACTATATGCCATTGTTAGACCATGGGAAAAGAAATAATCTCAACGTTTCAATGATCAGAACCAAGATTTTTTTTCTTCCTGACTGGTGATTAAAGGTAAGGAGAAAATGGATGACTTTCTAGTACGTTCTACTAAATCCTATCTTGAGTATCATCAATTAATAGAAATATCATTCTTGGTTTCAAGTGATCAGAGCAATAGGTCTAAGGGTCAGTTAGAAAACGGAGCAATCTGATGACGAAGATGATCATTCTCCTCTTCTGTTGATATTGGAAATTACTAATATGAAAGAAGGATGTGGTTTAGCGTCACTTGTTTACTTTGTAGAAACTTGAGTTTAATGGTTGTGCAGTGAGAGAGACTTCCACCAGAGGAAAATAGGTTCCACTTTTGGTAATGATGCTTTGAAGGGAATTCATTCGTTCTAAAAACATATGAGGCAGTTTCTTTCAGTTCCTTGATTTCATACTGAAGATGTTTGATCATGTGTTGGTGGATTTTGGGTGATGGTTTAAAGTTTTGTTTCTGTACAGGATTTTCTAGCTAAGAGCCTTAATTCTGAAGAATTTCAAAATTTAATCTTAATCACCAATAGGGTTTTCTTTGTTTTAAGGACCATTAATATGGGGTTACTTGGGTAGTTGAAGCAACAACCTTGTAAGTGAATCAGTACATTTTCATGCTCTCTTTGCCATGATCATGGAATAAACTTCCCTATTATCTGTATCTCTTATAGATGAAGTATATGTTCCAGGTTTGGGAATTAAATACTTAGTGATTTGTTAATGCAGTTAGCTATACAAAAAAAATCTCATGTCACATGAGAAGCCCTTAAATTTACGAATAGACCAATTGAATGTAGACAAGTTCCCTCAGATAAATGGGAAACAACATAGATCCCGTTATGCCTTGGTATTCCTAGCTGTTCATTAAGGCATTTTTTTCGAATTCTGTTTCTGAATATGTGTTATCTTTTGTTTATTTGGGACAAGCACTAAATGAAATCTGTTGACTTTAATGTTCTGCTAGAATAGGATAGATTAACTCCAAACACAAATTTACCCGAAAAGAAAAAATAATAGACCACACATTGATGGTAGGGCTTGTGAATGTTATATCACCTCGGTGTAGATTTTATTGTTTTCTCAGATGTGAACTTTGTGGCTGATCTTTGGTGATCCGCCACTCAGGGTGGCCCACCCACTGTAGAGTGGCTTCAACGGCTATGTGGTTGATAAGATTTATGTTCCTAGTCCTGCCAAATGGCTTCCTATATTTTCAAGCATGAGCGCTGCATGGTTGTACCATGCTTCATAAAGTCTAAATTGTATTATCTCGCCTGGTCTGCCTTCCATATTTATGTATCCAGTACTGCATTGGGGATAACCTATTGCATGTTGACAGATCATAGAAAAAACAATTATTTCAACAAATTCGTGGAATTATCTTTGGTGTAGCTGAAGCAGATTAAAAGTCACAGGAGAAATGGATAGAATTTTCATTTCAAGTTTCTCTTCAATTATGGAATACTTTGTAAAGTGTTAACTATAGAGTATCACTGATGAGAGAGTGCAGTATGCTAATCTTCATTATTTATCTCTCTCTATCATTGGTTGCAACTTTATGCCAAGAAAATATAAGGAGAAAGACTTACTGCTCTATCTTTGTCCATTATCTTGTGGGCATCCCAATCATCCAGTGGATAGTATAGGAAAAGGTGTGAGAATTCTAACGTCAAAAGTACCTTACTATGTACAATGCTTATAGAGTTGCGAGGGAGTTCCTTCTTTTTTTGTGTGTGTGCATATCTAACATAATGTGCTTTTCAAAAATTTATGTTCTCCTCTGAATTTAGGTTTGAAGAGAAACCACTGTCTATATTTTCTAGCATGTTCTTTGGCTTTTTCCTTCATTGAGTGACTTGGGGCTGTGTTTTGCTAATGCAGGCACAATGGAGATATCATTGTTAAAAGCCCTTCTCAGTAACATCTCCACATTTTTACATGTATCAAATTTTGACGACACTAGCTCAGACCTGGTTCAGAAGTTTTACCATAAGGCAGAAGAGATATTGAAGCTTTTGAAGCCAGTACTTGATAGCATTGTTAATTCTGAAGTAGCAAGTGATGATAGCTTTAGCAAAACACTGGAAGAACTGGGTCAGTCTGTGGATGCAGTGAGGGACCTCTTTGAAAACTGGAGGCCATTGTCAAGCAAAGTCAATTTTGTAAGTTCTAAACCATACTTCTGTGATATAAGCTGAAAGTTTATCTTGTGGAGTTTTATGGGAGTACCATACTGTGGGTGTTAGAGTATAAGACCATTTCTTGGTGCCTCAACCATCAGCTTAGGCTTTAGTTTGACATGGTAGTGGAGCCATTATGACCAAATGGTCCCATGTTCGAATCCCCACACCTCCCATGTTCTAATCCTTTGTGCAAGCTTCAAGCCCAAAGGGCTTTCACTTGAGGGAGGGTGTGGGTGTTAGAGTATAAGACCATTCCTTGGCGTCTCAACCATCAGCTTAAGCTTTTGGTTGAAATGGTCACTTGACACATACCTGTATTTAAACTTTTTCCTGTGTGTGTAAAGCTTGCGCAACACTTTAATATCTATTTCGGTGTTTGCATTTGTTCCTATCCAGAAATAATGCTCAAACTTAGTATACTTGAGGAAGACCTGTGGTCAGAGCTTAGTTACTTAAGGGATAGTTATTATTGAAGGACTCACAATTTACTGGAGTTGATGGTAGCATGGTAGAATATTAGGGGACAAAAATTTAAGGCAGTGTTGATGGCTAAAGTCTGTGTGTTGATCGCAGAGATAATTTTTATTATGATTGATGTAGGGTAGAGAATAGGATAGAGAATAGAAAACTCAAAATAGCAGAGAATCTAGCGGAATACGCAATCAGAATTGTTTAGGAACAATAGGATTGATAATTAGGGTTTAAAACCACTAGAGACGTATAGTCAAAATAAGATAATAATAAGCTACCGAAAATTAAAGCTAACATAACTTATTTATACTAGAGAAAACCTAAATATAAAAGGAATAGCACTGCTACAGTGCGCGTGAACAGTACCGACTGCTACAGTAACGCGAGAATAGTGACACGTGAACAGTAACCGACCCAACATAAAAATATAATAAAATATTAAAATACTAATAATTTTGCTCCTGCATCAATGCTGAAAGTGTAGGCTAACCTGATGATTAAACAGTAGCAAATATGGTGCTGTTGATTATTTGAGTTTGACATGAGAGGCAAGGGGTCTGGATCTGAAGGGCTGCACATGTTTAGAATTTGTTTGTGAACTTCTGTTTGCGTGTTTTGCAATTTGTACAATGCAGTTGGTATTATTTGCCCAAGGGTCAACTCTATAGTTCAAAATAGACACCAAATGGAAATTAATACCCCATTCCAAACCTTGCATCAAACTTCACCAGCAAAAGTTTTGCATGGATGTCAGTGTTTGAACATGGACATGCATCTTCTATTTAAGGAAGCCCTTTTGTTGGAAGGAAAACAATGAAAATCCCCTATCAGTTCTTTCTTGTCTATTGTAGGCTAGACATGTGAGTCACCCTGCAAGAAGATATCTGATCTTCTTGAAGTTGCTGAAAAACGATTTCCTTAGTTCATTAGGTGTTTAATTTGTTGCCTTTTTTTTTTTTTTCCAAGTCTCTCTAATCTAGTTTTGGTTGGAGACAACTTTCAGAAAGATGCCCCTCAAACCCCTATTCCTTGCCCATAATTTATAGAACAGTGCTTGTGAGGCCAAATTAGAAAGCAATGTTTGCAAGGTAATGTAGAAAAGAGAGTGGAATGGAGAAAGAAACTCAAATAAAACCAATACTAGGCTGAATAGACTATCTAATTGAAGATGGAACAAAAGTTTTGAGATTTAGGGTTGAAACCACTGAAGGCGGTGTTTGTCATTAAAATAATAAAGGTCTGCGGAGAGTACAGCCAGCATAGCCTATTTACACCCTGTAACTCTTTGTGGACGAGAAAAACCCTACTACACCAGTAATGCGTGAACTGTATGCGTGTACAGTAATGAGTTAATTGTAACTTATTAAATAAAAATAAATAATAAATAAAACAATGTAACTAGCTCCTGTGTCACAACACAATGGCATTGATAAAAGATTTAAAAATAAACAACTTTAAGGTAGGTCTGTACTTAGTCATTTTCATCTCATGATATAAATGCATTTTTTTATAACCTTGATTATGTGTTATGGAAGAACAAACGCAATTATATGGGTAGTGAAATTGAGCCAAATGTCCAAGTTCCTTAATATTTGGAGTTTTGTTACAAATGCAATGCTGGTTTGAATTTGATACATGTTTCACTGATAAAACTTGTCAGAGTGAACCATAATGTATGGCAGCAAATAAAAACAATGGTAGCAACAGTTGCATTTTCTGTAGGTACTATTATCTTAGGTGGTGTCCATTACGGCTTCTAATGTAGTAGGCTTTACATTTCTGCTGCTTATTAGACTGCTACATCCATTTTATGCTTAACCAAACATTGCATCCAATTAACTACCGTCTGCCGGTTGCACTGCACCGGAAGTGTTGTTACTTCAAATTAACAAGACAATAATTAGACAAAGCTTGCTATGGTCTAAGCTGAAATGTTTTTTCCCCTCATTTTCATATGTTTTCCTTGATTTACCAGGTTCTGCAAATTGAATCATCAATATCAAAAATTCGAACGTCAGGCCTGGATATTTTGCAGCTTTTGAATTCCCATCAAGATCTGCCTGATGAATTAAGTTCATCATCCCTGGAGGTACTAGTTGCACTAAAAAATTGTCTGAATTTCTATCTTTTCTGGATATAAACCTCAATTTCCCTATTTGCTTAGCTACCTAAATGTTCTGTGGCAACATTACATATCAGAAGTGCGTACAGTTTGATACTTAGCAAAACCGATTAATTGGGTTACTTTGGTGTTATTATACTGAGGAAATAGATATTTAGATTCCATTCATGATTTCTGACAAATGATTCATCTGATTGCAGCACTGCATACAGAAGGTTAAGCATATGGGTTGTAATCAAGCATCTTCTTTCATAAATGAAGCCATAAGGGATCAACTGGAGGGTGTTGGACCTAGCTCAGAGATCCTAGTGAAAATTGCAGAGCTCCTGAGTTTGAGGTCCAATCAGGATATTCTGATTGAAGCGGTTGCCCTTGAAAAGTTGAAGGAAAATGCTGAACAAGCTGAAAAAGCTGAGGAAGCGGAGTTCATTGATCAATTGATTTCTCTTGTTACCCACATGCACGAACGCCTTGTCATGATTAAACAGTCACAGACACACAGCCCAGTCCCAATACCTCCTGATTTTTGCTGTCCTCTTTCACTTGAGTTGATGACAGATCCAGTAATTGTGGCCTCTGGACAAACTTATGAGCGAGCATTCATTAAGAACTGGATTGATCTTGGGCTCACTGTCTGCCCTAAGACGCGACAGACTCTTGCTCATACTAATTTGATACCTAATTACACTGTTAAGGCGCTGATTTTAAACTGGTGTGAGTCCAACGATGTGAAGCTGCCTGATCCATTGAAGTCTGTTGTCTTAAATCAATCCTCACATCTTCTTTCACATGCAGAGTCTCTTGGCCCCCGGGATTCACATGTTTTTTCTCATGCCAGAGGTAACCAACCAATGTCACCTGAATCAAATCGGCCTGCAGGTTCCCCTGTTAAGAACTCGATATCCTCTACTGGAGTTCATCGAGAGGGAAGTTCCGCATTCCATCCTCGTTCTACTTCTGAGGGTTCCTTGTCAGGTGCAGTTGGAAATGGACTGGCTTTAGATATTGCAAGGGTATCATTAACAAATTCTGATGAAAACTCAGAAGAGAGGAATGTGGATTCAGTTGCTCACCCCTCGATGTCACCATCTAGAAATGAAGTTTCAAGTGCAGTAAGGGCTGATGGATATCAGAGCCATAGCAGAAGCACCTCAGCATCTGCTGCGCTTACCAACACAACATTTCCTCAGGAAGCATCAGGAGATGTAAATGAGTCTTCAGAGTTGTCAAACCACATTGCCTCCTATAGCAGTGATACTTCTGGTGAGGTGAAAGCAGAGCCACAGGCCTCTAATGCGGTGAATACTCCTCACAGAGAACCTGACTTCCCTTCTCGCTTCATCGATTCACGGTCTCGAAGCCAAACCATTTGGCGACGTCCATCTGATAGGCTTGTTCCAAGGATAATTTCTTCTCCTGCTATGGAAACAAGACCTGATCTTTCTGGGGTTGAAACCCAAGTTAGGAAGCTTGTTGAGGACTTGAAGAGCAGTTCACTTGAAACTCAAAGAGAAGCAATATCTGAACTCAGGCTACTTGCTAAACACAACATGGATAATCGTGTTGTTATAGCAAATTGTGGAGCCATCACCTTGTTGGTCGAGTTGCTTCGATCAACAGATACAACAATTCAGGAAAATGCTGTCACTGCTCTTCTTAACTTATCAATCAATGATAATAACAAAACTGCAATTGCTAATGCTGATGCTATTGAACCTCTAATTTATGTCCTTCAGACAGGAAGCCCTGAGGCTAAAGAGAACTCAGCTGCCACTCTTTTTAGCCTTTCCGTTATTGAGGAAAATAAGGTTAGGATTGGAAGGTCAGGTGCAATTGTACCACTGGTTGATTTGTTAGGGAATGGGACTCCCAGGGGGAAGAAGGATGCAGCCACAGCTTTGTTTAATTTGTCAATCTTTCATGAAAATAAGGCCAGGATTGTGCAAGCTGGTGCTGTTAGGCATCTCGTGGAGTTAATGGACCCAGCAGCAGGAATGGTTGACAAAGCAGTTGCTGTTTTGGCAAATCTAGCAACAATCCCTGAGGGAAGGAATGCCATTGGTCAGGAGGGCGGGATACCAGTTCTGGTTGAGGTTGTTGAGTTGGGTTCTGCAAGAGGAAAGGAAAATGCAGCTGCTGCTCTTTTGCAGCTTTGCACAAACAGTAGTAGGTTCTGCCATATGGTCCTCCAAGAAGGGGCTGTTCCACCGTTAGTAGCATTGTCACAGTCTGGCACTCCGCGGGCAAAAGAAAAGGTATTAGTATGCAGGCACTAGCTTTCATACATGCAATTTCTGGTTGGTTGGTTAAAAAGCATGGTGGTGATCATTGTTTGGTTGCTTACAGGCACAGGCTCTTCTTAGCTACTTTAGAAACCAACGACATGGTAATGCTGGGAGGGGCTGATTTCTGCAGATAATTGTCAGTGCCAAGGTGCCATCCAAGGTTTTGATTTAAAAAGTTATATACATAGTGTGTGTACATCCGATGGTACGAATAATGAGTTTGAAGGCTTTTGGTTCTTGGGAATTTACACCATTGTAGATTAAAATTGATTTGTTGAGGACATAATTCCGTCCTCTCGCGACCAACCTTTAACTTGAGAATGTGGGAAGAAAGCACACCAGTGAGTTTAGCTGTTGCAGAGAGGTTGAGCAAAGCGATGTTGTGTATGATTCATTGAAGTTATTTGTACATGCCTCATTTGCCTGATTTTGATGCATGTATATTATGTACATTAGTGTTTCCAATTTGTTAAATAGCAGCTATTCTGTGTCATTTTTTCTCTATATTCCCTCGCGCAATTGGAGAGAAATTGGGTAGAATTTCCCTTCAATTTTAAGACCCAGTTTAACATACATGGATAGCTCTTCTTCATCTGGCAACACTACTGTGTCTGTGGTGGCGGTTGCAGTGAGAGGATTCTTCTTTGTGTTGTCATCGCCGCTGTCTGTACTTGCAAATTGCGTTCAAGGTATAATAATGATGATTTTAGTTGCTTTTCAAGGGTGATGACTGATGATTGTTGTTCCAATGCAGAAAAAGGTAAAAGAAAAAGAGGTTGTATTCCACCACAGTATCCCACTTATATCCTCCCGAGAAAAAAAACATGTTTTGAATGTCTCTTTTTATTGGTTAAAAATGTTTTGAATGTCACTTTCAGTTGTACTAATAAACTTAACTTGGCAAGAGTACGTACTACGTACGATCGCTTCGTATTTCCAATTGAATGCTTTCCAACAACTTTTAGAAGTTTCCAAAGATTTTGGTGAAGATACTGCATTATAATAGAACTGACATACCTGTAGTACCTGTTGAACTTGAGATTGAAAACAATGTAAAAGTATTTTCCCATCTCAGTTTAGCTCAAGATCTTTGAAAAAGTACGCCATCACTTTTTTTGCTTTTGCTAGTATCCGCCGCCCCTGCTTTCCATTTTCGTTCGTCGTTAAAATATTTAGACTTTTTCTTTTCTTAGACAACAGAATATTAAACTTTTCAACATATCTTTTTTAAGGGAATTTCAGCATATTTTTTTAAAATGAAATTTATAATAGCATAAGGTGGGTTTTTTCTTTTTTTTTTTTAATCGCAATCCAAATTCCAAACACATGCGGTCCTGGCTAGCCAAATCATAGTGGGGGGAGTCCGTTGAAGAGTTATGTACCAACCCACTGTTACGTAATACTCCCTCTGTTCCTCAATATAAGATCTTTTATGTTTTGTATTTTGTTTCAAAATATAAGAATATTTTAGAGTTTTGAGAAGCATTAACTAATTTTTATCATGTTTACCCTTATTTAATTAACCAAAACAAGTTGTATTTCAACCTTGATATATGTAAAAGTTAGGGTAAGTTAATAATTGTAATACTAAAATTTAATAAGATTAGACCTATTTAATGTTTTTCTTAAGGAATGTGCAAAAACCTTAAAAATCTTATATTGAGGAACAGAGGGAGTAAGATCATTAATGTGCGTCTCCAATTAGGAAATACTACTATGGTCGGTCATTCGAGAATATGATGCTGATGCCCAACTGTTTTGGAGTGGTTTACTACGCTAATTAAGAGAAGGATTTGGCTAACGGGTGTCCTCAGCACTTGATAAGGAGCATTTAATATTTATAGAGAACTCCACCAAATATACCATTATATCTCTCATAATAAATTCTTTCCTTAAAAGACAAAACTACACTTATTTCACTTTCTTTAAAAAACACTACTATAACATTAAATCCTAAACTCTAAACCTAAAATTTTAAACCCTAAACCCTAAATCATAAATCCTAAAATCCTAAACCCTAAGATCCTAAACTATAAATCCAAAATTCTAAAATCCTAAACATACTTTTTTTACCTAACATATTTCATTAAATTCAACATGGAATATATATCTAACATAAATAAAGAGAATGAATATATGTCTTTATCCAATTACCTCAATAATAAATCTACAAGGTATGTCTGATATGATGAAAGATTATCTGAGCAAGTATGTTATTGAAAACAAAAGGGGAACAGAGATTAGATTCTTGAGAAAGGAGAGCAAGAAAAAGAAGAAGATAGATTCTTGAGGATTACAGGGAGGAAAGAAGAGAGGCATGGGTTTCTAAGAAAGCAAGAAATATGAGGTAATATGGACTATAAACTTGATGGGTATTAAAAATATAAAAGAGATTCTCTGTAGGAAATAATTGAACTTGTAAAAGGGAGAAGAAGAAAGGAAATAGAGATTCGTGAGGGATAGAGGAGGGGCGGAATTGGTGGGAGGCGTTGGTTTATGGGAAGACAAGAAAATATGGGATATACGGATGTGATTATTGGGAAACAGAGGCAAAGACTTTTGAACATAAAGAAGGCAAAAATTGTAATTACCGTCAGGAGAAGTACAAGAATTAGGAGAAGTTGGGTTAGTTATAAATGTATGCTATTCAACCGGGTGTTGTTTATGTCTGAATGTGTTTTTTTCTAATCCAATTCCAACTGATTTATTTTTTGGGATAAAATGTGAAAGAAAAAGCAGGTCGTGGGTGTAGAAGAGAAGGCACGAATTGTGAAGGTGTAGAGAACACAGAGAACTGAAGTATTAGGAGACGAGGAAGTAAAAATGAGATTTTTGAGTGAGCTATATATACGTTTGGGATTTTGAAACTCATGACTTAACGACTATATTTTTAGAGGCAGGTTGGTCTTTTTTGTGGAGTTTTCAAAAAATATTAAATGCTCCTTATCAAGTGCCTATGGACACCTCTTAACCAAACCCTTTGGAGAAAATTTATTGCCCCCCATAACTTATTAAGACAAATCTCGAAAATTAGTGTAGATAGTAAGATGACAATTAAAAACTTAAATTTTGTTAGAAAACAGATAATTAATTGATGCTATATGAAGGAGAGAGTAGAGGAAAAATGAAGAAGAAGAATGCTATGAAAGCTCAGTTCGCCATCCATACTATTCATTTGTCAAGGGAGTTATATAGAAAATACAGAGAAAGGAAGGTGGGGTACAATCTGTTTGGTGGGTATGACATTTACCCACGTTTTGTTTATAACACTCCCCCTTAAATGTCATTATACTTTGGGTAGAATACGCTTTAGGGAAACTGCCTCGTTAAAAACCTTACCAAGAAAAACCCAGTGGGATAAAAACTTGGTGAAGGGAAAAAGAGTGCAGTGCGTATTCTACTCCCCCTCATTTTGGCTTCTATTGATTGCTTGATGCTTCCCCACATTTTGGCCTCCATAGATTTCCTGATATCGTTGCATGCCGATCGTCCTTGTTAGCTTCTGGTGACGTGTATTTTGTCTGATTGCTTTTGGTACATCTTTACTTCAAATTGACAGAGTTGGCAGCATAATCTTCATAATTTTGTCGTTGGAGCGTCTATCTTGCCATCTTGTTCTTGTAGTCCCGATGATATTTCAATATCATATGTAGAGTTGTGGTTGATGTCCGTCTCTGCTTTATGTGGACTGAATAAGGGATCTACATCTGCAAAATCAGCTTTACTCTCTTTCGGGTTTACTAGATTACACATTTGTTATTCCCCGAAGATAAGAGCAAATACATATAATGCCGATAGGCTTAAATCAAAAGCTTCAGGCTTTACAACAAGGTACTCCAGGACCAATTTAATAGCACGGTATTTGGAAGCCTCTTCTGGAGTGCCAATCATAGATTTATCCATACTTAAAATGACTGAAAACATCAATTCAGTTCTATCTTATTATTTTCCCGGGAATTAGTTGCTTCAGGCAACTTGGATCCTTCAGGGATCTTCATGACTTATGGATCCATAATAATAGGCTGTAATAGCATTCACTAGATGTACTTCTAATACTGTTCATATAATGCCAGACTTATCAAAATAATTGCATCTACCACAGGGGAGTATATCTTTTCAAAATTAATACCTGGTCATTTGGGTAAAAACTTTGTGCCATAAAATCGTGCTTTACATCTCATTATTTATTTCTTTCCGCACAAATACCCTTTTATAACCAATTGAATTTTACACCTTCTGGTGTACGGACTACAGGTCCGGAAATTACTCGCTTCGTGCGAGTCCAACACAGCCTTTAACAGTATTTCTCTATTTTGGCCAATTATACTGTGCCTACATTCGTCAATGTAGGTTCATGATCCTCATTTCATTTAGCGCTATATTAAACATAAATATTCCGTCGACGGTTATTTCACGTTGGTTCCATCTTATTTCTGACACTGTAATTGAGATCTTATCATGCTTATTTATTTCAGGTACCTGAGTTACTTCTGGAAATTTATTAATCGTGTCAGAGAATCAACCTCTTCTGGAGGACTTTTAATTCAAACCTCTACTGGAGGTCTTATTTTCTCACTGGGGCCATCTTATCACATTTTGCTCCTTTTTCTCTATCAAGAATTTCTTTTCTTTTTGGAACCGAGTATAATCCATATGCATTCATTTGCATACTTATATTGTTCTTCAGGAACATCAAAACAGGAGCATTTGTAGCTGGTATATAGTCACATATTTTGAATAAATATGTCTGGCAAATGACTTACAAATCTTTTGCAAATGAATCATTTCTTAGAACTTCAGGTTCATACTAATATTCGAGGATCAAAAATTAAATATTGATAAATCATTTCAAAAATTTCTTGATCCAGCTGCTTATTTTCTCTCCCCCTGATGTTGGGTAAAACATCAACTAATAAGCAAATATTGCTACAAATGAATCTCCAATCCCCTGTCATAGGTTTCAATTATCTTTATAATATATGGAGATACATACCCAACGTAGATTCTCAATCTTCTTTAAAAAACAATTTCACAACCCTGTGGTGGAGCTTTATATAACTCAAAGTCCGAAGATGGGAGATACTATGTATGTGACTATTAATTAATTAAATGGGGGGGGTTCTTGTAACATCATGTTGGCTTGATGCACAGTGTTGCTGCATATAAAATATCAATTTTCTCAAGCAATAATATTTCATCAACAGTCGTGCAATCAATTGTCAATGTTTCCCCAGATTTGTTTGGGTTTATTTCCAATGATATACAGTCTCTTATTGACGAAATATCCCAGCATTATCTAGACATATAGTCTAGTAACATAAGTAGGAACGTGTGCCTGCAAGTGGCATAATAAGTGCGCACTTATGCCAACTTTCGTCACACAATAAACCATCTAGTCGATGCATCGTAAAAATTACCTAGATGGTTAACACCGCGGATTGATCAGTCCGCGTTCATGTCCCTGAATTATTCTTAAACTTGCTGGTGATGCTAGGCCATTTTCATCTTATGAAGGCCGTATAATAAATTTTGCAGCAAACAAATATATGAAAATTTATTGATTATAAAAACTTCTGGTTTTTCAATCAATGAACAAAACAAAATTTTGTGCATCATAATTGAACCGGGATGGCCCATCCGGTCATGCCAAACAATAAATCCATGAACCAACTTCAAGTTGGTGCCAGCTTCAGGCTGCGCAAGCTGTGTATTTAAACACATAAAATTGCTAGCTCCAGGCTAGTGCATTCCAGCTTCTGGCTGGATATGTTAAGTTGCAATTACTCAACTGCTAGCTTCAGGCTAGCTATATATGTGCCAATTTTAAACTTATTTCTGCCACTCATGTCGGAAAAGATCAGAATTATTGAGCAATAATTAATGTAGTGGCAGACATTTCCAAAAGCAAATCCTCGAGGATTGTAAAACTTTGGAATTTTGCTGAAAAATAATATAATCCACCGAAAAATCTTCTGGATCTTTTCGGGGACACCTGGCTATCTATGCTCAGGCTATAAAATGGGGGAAAGATTACATGGGAAGATACAGGAAAACTCATAAATATAGAAAAATTCATCAAAGCAAAGAAAAAAGAAAAACTCAACCAAGAAAAAAATGCCTTCCCCAGCTACTGTTTTCTTTGTTGAGGGTGCCTCACTAGGCAGAAGAAATAGATTGGCCTATAGCATGGTAAATGAACAACAAGAGGAGCTGCCTAATGATCTGGCGAGAATTCCTCGTTTAGTGTTTGTAGATGAGCTATACTTGTCTAGGTTCTTTGTGACTCCAATGGAAGAAACTTTCTTCCTGGAGGACCAAGGCAATCTCAGGACAAATTTTTATGGCTCAGCTAACTCTATAATATTTTTCATATCTGCTAGGATGCAGGAATTTCAGCTAGAGCCTTCATGTCAAATTTTAAATGAAAGCAATTATTATCAGGTTTCCATGATGGCTCGGAGCGTCCCAAGGGTGACTGGGTTACCACCTACATGGCCTAAGGTACGACTTTTATTGTGGAATTGCAGGGGTATAGCAAGAAGGTCTCAAGACTTTGTGCGTACCTTAAGGGATCTAAAGAATCAGTACAAGCCTAACATGGTACTGATTACTGAGACTTTGTGGCAAGCAGGAGAGAATCATGGTGTGATTCCACTTCGTTTTCCTCCAACGAATCGGTTTGAGATACCTGGAGAAAACAACAGGTGTGGTATGTGGTTCTCCTGGAACGACAGTGTTAGGGTCAACATTAATGGTGAGGCTCAGAGTTTCAGGGTTAATGTTGAACCCAACAGATAGATTACTGTATAAAACATATGTATGAGAACCATTCCTCTTTGAATGTTCTCCAGTTATGTATCCGTTTATGTAATAATAATATGTATGTTTGCTTTGAGCCTTTTCCATTTATTTTCTCATTTATGCCCACAAGCACAAATAATTATACTGTTTTATTCACTTCAGGGAATAGATCTGAGTCAATTCATTTGGGATCCATAATAATTCATTTTATTACTGGGAGTGTCTATACTCGTGTAAATATACGTTCTTCAGGAACATATTCGAATTTATGCTCTTCTGGAGCGTGTTAATCATTTTTCATTTCGAGATGTCATAACATGTTATATTGACATCCACACATATAATTCTCTCCCTGTGGATGTCAATTTGGCATTGTCTTCGAGACTAATGCTTCAGGCATTATTCTAAGAAACAATTATAAAGTACTGAAGAGTAAATAAAAATAAATTGCAATGCGTAATAATTTAAACTGAACATAAAAATAAATTGAATATAAAATAAATTGCTCCTTCAGGGTAAGCAAGTATAATATCCACCTTCTGGTGGTCATATAATTTCCATCTTCTGGTGGTAATAGTGTGTATTTTCGATTTTTCTTTGAAAGGATCTTCAGGATCTCTTGAACGGTAAGGATTCCAGTCTTCGTTTTATTTTTCTTTTCCCGAGTCTTCTGGACTCTTATATGTAGTCTTTCAGACTATTCTCATTTAAATGCATTTTCGCATTTAATGCCCATTATAAATTTCTTCCAGAAATTTTAAGAGCCTCAAATTCAAATAACATAATTGAATATATAAATGCTTAATTAAAATAAATAAGCAAGGGGCCTTATATTAATTATCCCAAGTAAAGTAAATGACAGAAAATTAAATGATGGGCCTAGTACGAGCCCATATTAAGCATAAAATTAAAGGTAAGATAATTAAATACAATGGGCCCTTTTATAGCCCAATTAAAAATAAATGCCTGAAAATTAAATGCGATGGGCCTTTTTATGAATTAGCCCAATAAAAATTAAATTGCTGAAAAATAAATGCAATGGGCCTATAGCGAACCCAATAAAAATTAAATTGCAGCAAAATAAAAGCGATGGGCCTTATACGAGCCCAATTAAAAATGTAAAGAAATAGGCGGCTTAGCCGGCCATTATGGACCTTTCATGAGTCCAAATAAAGCATAAATAAAATTAAAGGCATGAATTTAAATGCAATGGGCCCTTTTAATAGCCCAATCGGAATTTAAATAAAAACCAAAAAATATGCTTACTCGATAAATCTTTCAGCAATAATATATATAATATATATTACTAATATCCGGTTACTATTTCGGTATGTATATGCCATTAGCCTTCTGGGCTTGGCGGGGAAAAACCCAAGGCGTCGGATTCCGATCGAACACTTCGGGGTTCGTCGGATCGGCCAAAAACGCTATTCACGGTTGCCAGATCGATCAAAATTACTATTCATGGTCGCCGAAAATTACTATTCACGTCTTCCGGGCTTGCCGGGAAATAACCCGAGGTATAAAATTCCGGCCAAACACCTCGGGGTTCGCCGGGAAAAATTCGAGGCGTTCGGATTTCGGTCAAAATCATTATTCACGATCAAAATCACGAGGTCTCAAATTCCGGCCAAACAATTCTGGGTTTGCCGGTTTCCGGCCAAAATCATTTTTCACGGTAGCAAGAAAGCACTATTCACATGGCCAAAATTGCTGTTCACGAGGCCGGATTTACTATTCATCGCCGGATTCCGGCCAAACACTATTCATTGGCCAACAACTAAGTACCGGGTTTCACCGTGAACTCACAATACATTCAATTCCCAAGATCAACATTAATTAAACATTCAATCGCTCAAAAATAACATTAATTAAACATTAATATATTCGTTTAGGACAAAATTGAGAATATAAATTAATTAAGGACTGAATAGCAGGGACTTACCTGCATAAAACGAAATGTCAGGGACTAAAGTGCCAAATCGGGTCCATCATCTTCACGCAGCCGGGTCAAATCCGTTAAAAACGGGTCGTCTTCAACTCGCTCAAACGGGTCGAAGCAAATACCCGTCGCTCAGCGGCGACAGACGAGCGGTGTGAGGAGCGGCTGGGGAGGTGGTGACGCGGGGGCGGTGAGGCTTCGGGCTGGGCGGGAGAAAGCGGCTGAGGTGCAGAGCCGTCGGCAGCGGGAGGGAGGAGCTCGGCGATGGATCTCGTCGGGTTGGCAGTGGCGGCGACCAACTGAGGCGGGCTGCACGGGACGTGTGTGAGGCGGTTGCGCCGTCGCTGGAGGCTGGGAGAGGCTGAGCCGTCGCGTGCAAAGAGGAGGCAGACCCGGGTGGGTCTCACGGGTTGTCGGGCGCGCCGTCGGGTCGTCGTTCCTTGGCGGCGCGTTAGGCGGCGAGGGCGACGGGAGATGGCACCGTCAGGATCGCGACGGCGAGGAGAAGGGATCTGTGGTGGCGGTGGCACGAGGGCCGGCGTGGAACTTGTCGGCGTGAACAGTGACCGAGGCCTTGAAGGTGATGCACTGTTCACGGCGTTGGTTCCATTTCTTTTCTGCACTGTTTTTTTTCTTTTTTCTTGCTCTGGTCTGGGTAAAGCACAACGATGTTCTGGTTTGTTCTGGGTAGAGCACAATCGTGCTGATAACGTGTTAGAAAACAGATAATTAATTGATGCTATATGAAGGAGAGAGTAGAGGAAAAATGAAGAAGAAGAATGCTATGAAAGCTCAGTTCGCCATCCATACTATTCATTTGTCAGGGGAGTTATATAGAAAATACAGATAAAGGGAGGTGGGGTACAATCTATTTGGTGGGTATGACATTTACCCACGTTTTGTTTATAACAAATTTATGAAATTTATAAATTTTTAAAAAGAAAAGAAATTAATTTTAAAAAAAAAATTGGAGAAACTAGCGCCGGGGGGTTTGAACCGGAATTAGGTGGAGCCTACTTAAAAAAAACAGACAGTAATTAATTAATAATAACTCAAAAAAAAAAAAGTCTTGGTGGACACGACACAGAGGGGAGGGGTGAAAACGGTGATTTTGGATTTTGAGGACAGTTTTTGTTTTTCCAGTTCTTCCTTTCCTTGTAGACAGACAGACAATCTTGATTCACATGTCCACGGGTCTTTTCCTCCCGCGTCCCTCCACACTCTTAACCAAAAACGCTCTTACCTTCCTTCTCCTCTTCCTCGCCTCCTCCTTCCTCCTCCTCCCAATCACACCGCCGTAATAGACGACGCCCGCCATCCGCACTATTCTCCAAATTCCGAGCTGTAACCGCCGGTGAGTTCTTCTCTCTCCCACTCTTTTTTTTTTTTCTCCTTCTTCTTCTTCTTTCTCTGCTTTAGGGCTCGGGGCTTGTGTATTTAACTTTCTTTTTTTTTTAATTTCGACAAACCTTTTATCTTTAGTATCATAGTTAGTAGCTCGATTTGGTATGTTCTGTGATTATTTTCACTGAAATTTTGCCTTTCTGGTGAATTTTCCCATTCAGATTGGTTACACTAGAGAGCAATTCCTGATAAAGACGGCCTTGGGAGCTTTTGTCTTATTTGCTGTATTAGCTATGATGAACAATTAACCCATCAATTGAACTCGTATGCATATCATCTAACCGCAGCCTGGGTGACTGTTGTTGCGTAGTTGTATGCACATTAGTATTGGGTATGGGTCCTGACTCCAAACTGGGGAACGAGGTCATGGCCGGTGGTGGAGGGAGTGGGTTGGTCTCTGATTCCAAAGATGATGTGGTCATGCAATGTGTGAGCAATTGCGAGGACAGACGCTTTGATGCGCAGAATCCACATGATCATGGAGCTGCTGCGGATTCGCCCGCCGGCATGGATGTGGAGGTTGATATACTTGAATGCACAAAGTCACTTGACAATGGACAAGGGGAAGCTCCCCCTTGCGACGATGAGACTGAGAGCATGAGTTCTTTTGGCGACACAGATCCCGAAATCGAGAATGATTCTTCTGAAGTTGAGTCGCAGTTTCACGTTAGTGGCGCTCCGCCATCAATATTTGATGGATATGGTGCGGGCTTTGGAATGAGGTATTCAGTTGTTTGATTTGTCTACCTATCATTTATTGTTGACCTATTTCACTTGGAAAGAATGACGGATTGGTAAATCTAATGGAGTCATTCTATAAACTAGAATGCGCTTAGATTATTTTTGAGCCAACCATGGGCTTGTATCCCAGTCCTTATGATTATTTCACCTTACAGAGATTGTTTCAACTATCACCTGAGATACAATATGAACATAACCTAGGTTGATTTATCATCCCCTATTCTTCACATTAGTGGCTGCTTTTGGTTTGCCCACTGGCCCCTTATTCCTATGGATACGCATCATTACTCCAAAATGCGTAGTTTTTATTTTCTTTTCCCTTTATTATGTGATTGGATATGGCTTCTTTGGTACATGATATGCTAGCTGATTCCTCTTGCCTGACTTCTTTGCATACATGTATTTGTTTTCTTTGAGATAGCAAAGGAGAATAGTTTTTGTTATTGTACCTTGCATTATACTGTTTCAGATTATTGAATGAGCTAGCTATAGCATCATTTCTGTTATCTTGGTTTGTGTTTAACGTCCAGGAAGAAAAAGTTGACAGACCATTGGAGAAGATTTATACGTCCTCTTATGTGGCGATGCAAATGGCTGGAATTGCAAATAAAGGAATTTCAGTCCCAAGCCCTGAAGTATGATCGGGAACTTGCACTGCACAGACAAAGAAAACAGTTAGATTGTGAAACATTTATGGTTGACGATTTTATTGCAAAGTCTCTTCCACTTCCTAGTTGTCTTCAGAAGAATAAAGTCATGAAGAGAAAGAAAAGAAAAAGATTTGAAGATACGGCTGATATAGCATCATATGTATTACAGCATAACCTCTTTTCATATTATGGTGATGCCTCTGTCAATTCTCAGTTTCTGTTTTGAATATGACTACTGTTTTACCAGAAAAGCAAAGAGTTAACATATTTTTTCTGTTTTTTCTCCCTTCCCCTTTTTCCTTATTCTCTTTGGTGGTCAGAAAATAAAAAGTCTGGTGCAGATGGTGTGCTTATGATTGATGGCGCCAATAATCCAGGTAAAATTAAAAATTCTTGTTTGGTTCCCTTGAGCTTGTATATGATATGCATTTAGGATAATTTGGATAACTGGGCAACCAACGGGATACAGTTGCAGTTTGCATCAATTTATGGGATTTATTACTCTGACAGAAATCTTGTCTGGGTACATCAGCATTACCATCCATCATTTGATCCATTTGCCAGGGACATTGATGAGACACGCACAGTTAATTTAGCGAGAAAACCTGATGTCTACATGAATTATATTCTCATCTTTGTTGGACCATACAGCTTGCAGTGCTACTGACATCTGGCCTTTTTTCAAAGCTTTCTAATATGTTAGCTCTTAGTTGTTTCGTTTGCTGTCCTTTTCTCTTGTGTATCCCTTTCAGTTTTATTTTCTTCTTTTTTTTTTTTTTTTCATCAATGAGATAATTTTTTTCAAGACTCTGTTAAAACTTATTATTTCTATTGCAAAATTACTGTCAAGGTTTCTTATTTTGCAGGTCTGTTTTAGATTGGTTGGGCGTAAGCACTGTTAAATAGAGTGTCAATTTCACTACCTATTTGGCCATGGGGATGAAATTTTACTTTACTGACAATTTATTGTCTTTATATAACTATTGGATTGAGATAATATGATTTGGAGTGGGATTAACATTTCCTTTGAAATTGTATCAAATTAACTTGTGTGATCATAATTGATGCTCACATTCAGAGAAGATTTAGATACGAAAGTTTTTAACTCATTGCTGCATCCATATGTGTCTGCCTCAGTTATATTAAGACGCCTCCGCATGGTATATTATGTTTTCTGTATTAATTCTGATGACAATTGCTGCAATGCACCACCGGTATTTGGTTTCCTTATGGAGATGGCGATTTTGCAGATAAGATGGTCAATGGTAATGTTGACTTCGGGCTTCAAAATGGATTTGTACCTCCGGAATCTACGAGCAGCAATAGCATCCATGAAGGAGTCTTTCGAAAGATTGAAGTACTGCAGTCACATGTTCGTAGGTTGAAGGCCCAAATTGACAGGGTGATGATTGAAAATCCTATGAATTTTTCTATTCTCAGCGATATGAGCTTGCTTGCGGAGGGTGATGCATTAACAAGTGATCAGAGTCCTTTGCTTCCTGAAAATGGAGATGGAGCTCTCTTAAAATCTCCAAATATTCTACCTGTTCTCAAGTCTGAATGTAACATGGGAGATATCAAGCCTGAGAATGCCGTTCCAAGTCATGAGAAGGTAACCACTCTTTCTGATCTAATTGAGAGATGGTTTCCATATGGAATGTACAAATTTTTGTCTATAGAGTTTCATTTAAAACTACGGCACACTCTATCTTGTTAGTGTCCTTCTCGTCTTTTCCAATACTCCTGTGTGAAAAGTATCCTTTGGAATTGTTCACTTGATTACTTTTCTTCCACCTTTTCTGCAGGTTGCGGAAATAAATTTGGTACACGGTGATGCAAGCAAAGATGAAACACCACATGTTCAAAATTCTGGTAGCAGGTTACTGGAGAAGCTTGAGCTGCAAACAGAGAAACAGAGCATCCAGGCTTCAGAACCTATCTTAGCCGCAGATATGCCTGTAGCCCATCCACGTTATAGTGGGAAATCACTTCCAAAACCGAGGCTCAATGTTACGACCAAGAGCAGAAGGCGGGGAAGGAGGAAATCTGGTTCCGGTAGATGGAGCCGAAGAACTTCTGGTTAGACCGATCAGACATGTTATGCAAGATTTCTTGGCAAACTTCCCAAAACAAGAGATAGTGTCCCGCCTACTGCTTAAATGATGATTGTATATGCTTGCTTAGTTCTATGTCTATTCTTTCATTTCTGCTCCAATTTATTCTGCAGTACATCAATGTATAGGCTTCTTATTCTCAAAATCCCTCTCGAGTCTGCGTCCAAAGGCTCCTTTCTCGTGTGCTGTATAAATCGGGTTGGTACCAATAGTCGTCTTACACGATAAACATTTTTGGACAAAGTCTAGTGATTTCTGAGCTAGTAAACAGTTCAAGCGCCTTTCAGCTTGAGCCAATATTTTAGTCACAATTGTAACAGGCTTCTGGCCAAGCGGATAGCACTGATTTTTACCTGAGCAATTTGCACCCAACATGCGAGTCAGGACATTCATTGTCGGGATAGGCTTCGTGTTAACCTATTAGTTCTAGATACTGACAAAACTTGATTGTGAGGTTTTGTATTGGAAGTTTAGAATCCAGCTCCACATGGTAAATGACAAGCCTTAGACTCGGGCCTCTGCCAGGATCTCCTATACCTATACGCTAATATCTTCTCCCAAGCCAGGAATCAGATATGATAAAATGTCAAGTAGATTCTTTTCTTCTTTTTTTTTTTTCGTTTCAACAGAAGTAGATTCTTTTCTTGAAAAATGACCAAGCAATATAACAACTCATTAACTCATTATTTCCCTCTTCCTTTGCCCTCTTCTTTCTCTTCCGTTATATACTCAAAGGTCTTACCTTTGGATCATTTCGTATTCAAGCTTGCAAAATGGGGATGGCCGCGAGTTTAATGGGCAAAGGTTTGCAGTTTTTTTTTTTTTCTGTCATACCGACATCTTCGACTCGGCTTGTTTAATTTTATTTTCGTTTTACGTTTTGTCTGTTGGATATATTATGTGATGCCGATATCATTGTTTGCTGACAGGAGTGCCTTCTGCGCAGATGGCAACATTTGCCCTGGGAGCACTGCATCAGCAATTCGTTGACAGAAAAATCAACACCCCGGAAGACTTCCACAGTGCTATTCTTGATATCTTCAAGTAAGAGTGCTACAATATGCCAAACAAAAACTTAAAAGAGACTAATTAGAAACATAATACCCTTTTTTCTGATCAGGCAAAAAAAAAAAAAACAAAACAAAACATTTTACGTTAGGCCATGTATATTCATAGTAAAACTAGAGGTGTCATGACTTGAGGTTCTCAGGCATCATCATCATATGCAGCATCCCTTTCCCATCGGTATTTAGCACTTCATTTACTAGTGACGATTTTGGTAGGTAATCATCATTTAAAGGCTCTTTTGTCCAGTTAACTAATTAGCAGAACCCCCTTGTTCAGTGCTTTCAACTCAGCATTGCCTGGTAAACATTACGATGTGCCCTCCGGCAACGAAATAAAGGTTTCACTCTCCGCTTTCAGATTTTGATACATACTTTGGAATCTTTTCATTATTACATCTGTATCTCTTATACATTAATACAGACACTCTACAAGGCCTGGAAAGAAGCGCCAGAGTCTGAAAAGAGAGAGGTGTTTATCAACTTTATGAAGAAGAAAGTTCAGCCTAACAAGTTGGATGAGGCCACCATGATCACTGGGATAGTAACGCCTCCGGCGGCCATGGCGGCAAAGAGGGCAGGAGAGAGTCTGCCCCAGTTAAAGATACTCAAGATGATCCCCGATGTCATCTTTGTGCCATCCGCTACAATATTAGCTCTTATCTCTTCAAAGGTCACTAAACGAATGTTGAAAGCAAATGTAAGGTCATGATGATCCATATTCGATCCATGGCATGTCTCTCAGCAAACATTAAAATCTCGAATATGTAATGTAAATTGATTTCGTGTTTGCATTAAATTTTTTTCATGAAGATGAGTTTTCCAAGTATGGTCCGCAAATTGATTAGTAGGAAGGAAATGCAGCCAAAGATTTAAAATACCACCAAATAACAATACATTATCGAAGAATTGGATTCACAACAAACATAATCTTCCCAAAATCAGAAAAGAACATCTGTAGCTTGGCGAAAGCAAATCTTCATTCTTTTTCTAAGCAAAATGGTAGCTAGCTAGTTAAGTAGAAGTTCTTGACAAAGGAAACGAAGATTGGCATATATGACCAATAGATTTTTCAAGGGCATTTATCCTTGTTGGTTTTGGGGTTCTTCTTCTTCTCATAGCAAGGGCACTCTGATTTTGGTGCACGAGGACCTGAAGGCACACACTTGCAATCACGGCAGCATATATCGCAAAGTCTCAGGCACTGCTTCTTCCATCCCGCCCTGGAACACCTCACTCCACATTTGTAATTACAAAATGCTTGCACTGATCATCATACACACCAAAACACAAAGAAATCAGTTAATAAGTAAAAAGATCCAATTAAACCAACCACCACAGTCACAAGTAACTGAGCTTACATTGGTCTTTGGCTGAATATGGAGCTGGGGCTTTTGCTGTGGCTTGAGCATTGGCTAGCTCAAGTAAGAAGGAGCTAAGAAGCAGTGACAAAAGCAGCAAACTTGCATAAGAAAGCTTCATTTTTTGGTTTTGTCTTCTTGAAGGTGGTCAAGCTTACTCAACAGTAGGTAGGACACCAACTAGTGATTACTGATTGGAACTTGGGAGGTGATGGTCTTTGAGAGTGTACATGGGGTGTCTATTTATAGTGATTATTGGAGAGTAGGACTTCACGTGGAAATCGCAAGGAAGCGACCAACACTGGTGACTAATGGAGATAATAATAAAGAAAATAAAGAGGCAGCCACCAGATAACAACATTATAAATACAGACTGTTATCTGATGGGGGTAGAAAACGAATTTGAGTTTGTCTAGGCTTTAAGTTACTCCGGATCTTTTAAATATCAAGGCCAGTAGTACTTACTACCAAAGGGCAGTTGGGTTGCACATTCATGCATGAGGGTCAGCTTAGAACTGTTAATTAAATCCAATTAATAGGAAATTCAGACAACAACATATTAGGAGCAGTAGGGGTGAATGTTAGCGTCTTCACATTTGGACAATTTTGAACAACACTTTACTTAAGTGGCCGGGATTCTAAATTTCAACCAGTTAAATCAGTATCTAACCTTGTGCTTTCAATACTTTATGGATCCTAGAAGTAAGTAGGTCCATTTTACAAAATGATTGGTGTCACTTTTAGCTGGAAATGGGATACGGAATGGTAGGGATGGCCCAGGGTAACGCGTTTTCAAGCTAAATTGTACCAACAATTTGTTCATGGAGATTGCTGTTATGCAGGTTCTCACATGTGCAAGTGCTGGAAACATTAATAATTTGTTTGACTTCATCATTTGTTAACAATTTTCACTCAAAGAGATTCATTTGGTCAAAGTAGTTTCACTCACATGGAGGAGTTATTTTCAGTTTCATATTTGTAGGCATGAATGACAGCTTTCATAGATGAAGCCCATTGTTTGCTTTTGCAAAGGAAAGATGCAGGCAAAGCCAGGGACAAATTAATTACGACAAGAAAAAGAAAAAACTTAAAATAAGGAACTCGGATATGTACTAAAATTTAGGAGGAATACATATAGAGAATCTTGGAGGACAATTACAGGCTGTGAAATCGTCACAACGCGTACTGCTTTGTTTTTAGCAAACAGCTTTGCACTTATTTAATTTGGTTTTGTGCTTGAAGGAGATGGAAGGTACTAGAGACTCTATGTCATATCCCAGGAAACTTCGTCACAGTGGCATTAATACAACAAACCAACATAACATATAGTATCATTCATGACTATGATGTCAAGTGGGCGGTGCCTCGGGGCACAGAATCAGAATTATGAGGGTGCTTAATTGCGCTCTTTCCAGTTCAAGGTGTTACAATTGCGCAATATTGTGGCACATTTCAAGCCACATCCGGTGGCGACGCATTAGAGAAAGTCATTCTTAGCGCAAACCGGCCTAATGCCATAATTATCCTCCGGGGTAATAATGTTACAATCAATCGATCGTAACAGGTAACAATCATAGAAATTGAACAAAATTAGGGTTCTAAGAGAGTATGTAATTGTATTAAGAGAAGAATAGAATGTTCACAATCTGGTAACCGCCTTTCACCGACTACAGGACACTATTTATACCTAGAGACTTCCAGGAAGGCAACTCAACGACCTGTGGTCTACTAGCTAAAGCTTCCTGACACTTCCTTCTAAGGAATGAGGAGTTGATACGACACCGTCGTATCAATACTCTCCCCTTAAAGAATGAAACGACTTCTCACACTAGTGTACCTTCAACAATCCAGACACATATTACAATCGCAAACTAACAAAGGATGCTAAGTTTGACAGCTTATTACAACAGCAATCTAATAGAAAATCATTATGTTTCTTCACGTATAGTGTTCTCATGTGCTAGCCTTCGAATGAGGGAAATCGATTCATGATATCATCAGCCCACTCCCATGAGGCTTCTTCTGGAGAACACCCTGCCCAGTGAATTAGCCACTTAGTGACTGTAACATGGCCTCTCCTTGCTGGTTTCCTCTCCAAAATTGCAGCAGGAACTCTCACAACTTCTTCTGCAAAATATGGAAGCTCATTTGACCCCACCTCCACCGGGCCACGAGCAGCTTTAAGTTGGGATACATGAAAAACGTCATGAATCTGAGTACCAGGAGGCAATTGCAGCCGATATGCCACTTGTCCAATCCACTCCAGTACCTTATAAGGACAAAAAAACCTTGGTGACAGCTTCTGGTTCACCCTTCTTTGAACTGTTTGTTGTCTATAAGGTTGCAGCCTAAAAAAGACCCAATCACCAATAAAAAATACTCGCTCAGTGCGATGTTTATCTGCCTGCAACTTCATTTTCTCCTGCACTTTCAAGAGCTGTTGCTTAAGTAGTTCAATAGTGTCCTCACGATCCAACAGTGTCCTATCCAAGACCTCATTATCGGAATCGCCCGGCATGTAAGGAATATGCACAGGGGGTGCAATGCCATATAAGGCCTGAAATGGTGTGCATTGCAGACTTGAGTGGATATACCACATTTCAGCCAATGGCAGCCATTTGACCCATTCTCGAGGCTTGGAACTAGTGGTGCACCTCAGATATTGCTCAAGACCACGATTTACGACTTCGGTTTGACCATCCGTTTGTGGATGATAAGTTGAAGAGTAATGTAAATCAACCCCTTGGACCCGAAAAAGTTCCCTCCAAAACTTGCTAAGAAATACTGCATCCCTATCCGAAACAATCACCAAAGGCATACCATGCAATTTGACCACCAAATCCAGAAAAACTTGCGCCACCAAAGAGGCCGAATATGGGTGTGGAAGAGCACTGAAATGGGCATACTTTGTCAATCGATCAACAACCGCTAATATCACCTCCTTCCCACTAGACTTCGGAAGACCCTCAATAAAGTCCATGGTGATATGTGTGAATAAGGATTGTGGTAAAGGTAAAGGCTGCAACAGACCTGGTTTAGCCACACGCTCATACTTATTTTGTTGGCACACCACACAGCAGCGTATAAATTCCCTTACATTCTTGTTAAGCCCCTTCTACCACAACACACCCTTCAATCTTTTAACTGTAGGAGTAACCCCCGAATGACCCGCCCAAGCACTTGCATGAAACAATTCAAGTATTCGTTGCTGTAGCAAGGTATCATTCCCTACTACCAATTTCCCTTTTCTTCGCAACAATCCGTCCATCCATGAAAACTTCCCCAAAGTCTGCACCCCCAAATTCTCCATTTCTCGAATCTTGGCTGCCATCAAGGAATCCTGGCTCCAACTATTTTTGATGTCATTTAACAAGGTGGAGTCCACCTAGGTTACCATGATGGAGTAAAGAGCAGAACTAGGGACCCGAGACAAGGCATCAGCAGCGGCATTCTCTTGACCACGCTTATAGACAATCTCATAATCCATCGTTAACAGCTTAGCTAACCAGGTGGATTGAGTAATTATCGTTAATCTCTGCTCCAAGAGATACTTCAAACTGCGATGATCTGTTCTAATGATGAAATGCCTATCCAGTAAATACTGTTGCCATTTCTCTACTACAAACAAGACATCAAGGAGTTCTTTTTCATAAACCGATAGAACCTGATGTTTGGATGATAAAGCTCGGCTAGCATAGGCGATTGGGTGATCATTCTGCATCAAGACGACTCCAATACCCACCCCAGAAGCATCTGTCTCAAGAATAAAAGGCTCGTTGAAATTCGGTAAAGCCAAAACTAGAGCAGTAACCAACGCCTCTTTAAGAGCATCAAAAGCCTGTTGTGCTTCACTAGACCAACAAAAAGAGTCCTTCTTGGTCAGATCATGTAAAGGCCTAGCAATGGAACCAAAATTCCGAATAAAGCACCGGTAATATCCAGCCAACCCCAAAAACCCACGCAGGTGCTTCAACATTTCAGGAACAGGCCAGCTTTGAACTGCAGAAATCTTACTACGATCGGTTTCAACCCCCTCTTTAGAAATAAAGTGACCCAAGTATTCGACTTTAGGAGTCCCGAAGACACACTTGCTACGCTTGAGAAATAGTGAATTAGCGCGCAGAATCTGAAACACTTCCTGCAAATGGTGTTAATAGTAGGACTATACACCAAGATATCGTCAAAAAATATGAGGACAAATTTTCGAAGATACTCCCTAAAAATTTTGTTCATTAGACCTTGGAATGTTGCTGGTGCGTTAGTCAACCCAAACGGCATCACCAGGAACTCCCAATGGCCTTCATGGCTTTTGAAAGCTGTTTTAAAAATATCTTCAGGAGCCATACGTATTTGATGATAGCCAGAACGGAGATCCAATTTGCTAAAAACTGCAGCACCATGAAGCTTATCAATCAACTCATCAATCACCGGAATTGGGAATCTATCTTTTACTGTTTTGCTGTTGAGTGCGCGATAATCAACACACATCCTCCACGTGCCACCTTTCTTTTTGACCATCACAATAGGTGATGCAAAAGGGATGCTGCTGTAACGGATGATGCCATTAGCAAGTAACTCTTGAATCATCTTTTCGATGGCATCTTTTTGTATGGTAGAATGTTTATAAGGTCTGAGGTTGATAGCCGATGTCCCCTCCTCCAATGGAATATGATGTTCATGTCCTCGAATAGGAGGTAATGAATGCGGTTCTTCAAACAAATCAGCAAACTCAATCAACAAGGATCATAAAGCCTCAGGTTCCTCCGTATTAGCAGCAACTTTTGAGGTTTCAGCAAGGTTAGAAACAGCCGTTGATGAAATCGGTAGAATTTGCAAACTACAGCATTGTAAAGGAATTAACTGGCCCGAGTCCCTGAGCATAATGGACAACTGCTCCACTTTAATTTCCATAGAGGAGAGTCTGGCGCTCCTTGGATCGTCACTTGCTGCCTATTATCCATAAAGCCAAACTGCAATTTTGAAAAATTCCAAGTGGTATCGCCCAATGATTCAAGCCAATCAGTCCCCAGTACCATGTCATATCCTCCAATATCCACAACAAACAGACCCAATCGGAAAGATTTACCACTCTCACAGCAAGGAAAACTCTTGCATACAGAATCACAAGTCAACATACCTCCCCCCGGAATTGCCACCTGCTGAGGAGAAATAGGTGATAAAGGGCAACCTAAACGTGCTGCTGTGGCAGTGTCTAAATATGAAAATGAGGCTCCTGTATCTACCAATGCATACAACATCTTCTTCCCATGTAGCACCCTGATTCTCATGCGCTTCCCTCCTAACGACCCAGACAAAGCAAAAGCAGAAAGCTCATGTGCAAAGGAGGCTAAGTCATCCACGTCTGCAGCCTGTACAGAATACAACCATTCCTCACCCGCCAACTCAATATCTCCTTCATTACTTTCGCCCCCCACTTCTAATAAGAAAAACTGTCTCTGCTTACTCCTATGCCCCGGAGAATAGCTCTCTCGACAATAGAAGCAAAGTCCTTTCTTCCTTAATTCATCACGAATCTTCAGATCCAGCTTATTACCTACACGAACTGGTTGCTTAGTAGAGCTTAACTTGGTAGTAGGCATAGCACGAGAGGTAGAAATACTCACTGCGCCTCCCATACACGAATTATCTCTCAATCGTTTGGCTTCATAAACTTTAGCGATGCTATAAGCCTCACGGACAGTGCGTGGCCTGCGTAGAGTTACTTCATCCTGCAAGTCTTCTCGCAACCCTCCAACAAAGTGACTTAAGGCTAATTCGGGTGAAAGATTAGGTAGTCGAGCCACAAGAGAATCAAAACGCTGCAAATAATCATCAAGACCCAAGTTGGCGATGGTTTTTCAAGGCAACACCTGGGTCATCAAAAATTGTACTGCCAAACCGTTCTGCTATAGCAAAAGCAAGTTCTGCCCAAGTAAGAGGAATGAAATTATCACGATTCCGAAGAAAACCACGATACCACCGCAGCGCATCGCCTTCCAAGTTATACACAACTAACCGAATCTTCTGTTCATCCGCAACTCTCTCTAACTCAAAAAAATTCTGACAGTGAAAGAACCAAGTCTCAATATCCCCACCATCAAATACAGGAAATCCACAGTTCCTCAAATTAGTTCCCAAAGAATCTGCAGGTGATCGAAAATCCACAGGTCCCCTCGGTGGAATTCCAATAGGTGGCATGGCAGTCGTACGATAAAGATCCATCCGAGGATTATTAGTGTTAAAGAACTGGCTGGCTGGAATATACCCTGTTGACGGGGGAATCCCCAGCGACGAAGGACCCAGGGAAGATGGTGGTACTGAAAACAGAACATACCTTGCTCCTCCCGTAAACTGAGTTGGTAACGTACACCGTGGGTTGCTTGGAGATAATGCCACACCAGAGAGAGGTTGAGAAGAAGGGCCAGGTCGTGAGAAATCCGGAACCACTGACCTCGAGTAATCAGAAAAAAGAGGCCTCGTTGGTAGAGGAGCTGTCAACTGATATTGCCCAAACTGCACCGTAGACGGTGGCTGTACTTCAATTCCTTCGGAGACCATAGCAAATGAAGAAGATGGAATTGAAGTCGTCGGAACGGGCATGGAAGCCCCTGGAGAAGACGAGTTAGGGTTTGGAGAACCCACCCCTCGAAGTGGACGCGGAGAAGGAGGACGGGGAGCAAGAAGCCACTCAATCCGAGAAGAGAAAGCAAGAAATTGATCTTGCATGGATTGTTGAAGCTTAGAAGCTAAAGAATCGAACTGCTCCTGATTCCCCGCTCGAAGGTGAGCTTCGATTTCGCCCAATCGCTGTTGTGTCTCCTTTGAATGCGACCGTAAAGCTTCACCAACAAAATCACGAACCGCTGTTACAACCATCTCAATCAGCCGAGAAGAACACCACAGACGGCGCCAATTGTTACAATCAATCGATCGTAACAGGTAACAATCACAGAAATTGAAGAAAACTAGGGTTCTAAGAGAGTATGTAATTATATTAAGAGAAGAATAGAATGTTCACATTCTGGTAACTGCCTTTCACCGACTACAGGACACTATTTATACCTAGAGACTTCCAGGAAGGCAACTCAACGACCTGTAGTCTACTAACTAAAGCTTCCCCACGCTTCCTTCTAAGGAATGAGGAGTTGATACGACACCGTCGTATCACATAACTAAGATGACCCGACATGCAAAGAAGAAAATAAAATAGAAAGGAAGGAAGAAAAAAAAAACAAAACAAAAATTATTAGTAGCTCAAGTGGTACTGTAAACGTCTTTGAAACTGAATGTCTCGAGTTTGAGTTTCAATTGTGGCTTGTAAAACCAGGAAAAGAAAATTGAAATAGAAGAAACAAAATAAAGTCTAGTTCTCTTTCTAGATAGCTTTCAGTAATTATTGATTTCTTATGCTGTAAACAATTAAATTATATGTTATTTAATTTGATGTTGATTAAAAAAAAATATATATGTATATTATTTGCTGTAGCATGTGTCGTAAGACTTTGTTGTCAACCTCCCAGTGCCGAAGGGAGGATGGCAATATTGATCTTGGGGAACATCTCGGTTTTGTGACCAGAGGCAAGTAAACCGATGAGTTGCACAAGAACCTCACTGATTTTAGCTTCCCTTTTTTTTTCCCTTCCCTTGTACACCTCTTCTTGATTACTGGATTTGGACCTTGCACAGCTTAAATCCTATACACCTTTGGCCCGCGTGAAGGACCACTAAAGTTAACCAAATGGTTCATTTTCCTTTCCCCTTTTGTTATCCTATCTTGCTACGATCTTATCTATATGACTATATCCCAAACAAATCCAAAAGAACCACCGTATGTAAGCCCTTACTGGATTTGGACCTAGTGCAGCAACTGCATATGGTTGAGTGCTTTTTGATTCGGTGGTATGTTTTTCCTTTTTTTTTTTTGTTTAATTATGCTTTGGTGCACCAAATTTGTGTATCGAAAACTATATCGACTCGATTGTTTAAAGTGATAAACTGTAAAAATGATAACAATAGATAATAGTTTCATCACTATATCCCTCACGAACAAGATTACATAGAGAGAATATGGGGTGGCTCACGTTCAGTCGAACCCTTAACTTTAAAATGCCATCAAGTTAAATTAAAAACCTCCATATTTACCCCCCAAAAAAAAGATAAATTAACTCCTCCATACCATTTATATTCAGTCTTAATTTTGGACTGGCGCAAATAACCTGGAAATATGGATCATCCCACCATTGGCTTTTTATCATCTGCCAGAAACCGAAGCCCCCTAGAACTAACTATTCTCAAATAAAATAAAAGAGAGAGGCTAGAACTATTCGCCGTGTGCTTGCAGTTACTTGGCTACAAGTCCAAAGATGCTTATATATTAAGGTTGAGGGAGAACATCATGGCGGAGGCGGACAATGTCAGATATGGAAGTAGGCATTCCTACATCCAAATAAAGTAGCCAGTAGAAACTCCAAGATGAGCACGCTTATGTGCTGCTACAATGGAGGAACGTTTAACATGAAAATTTATTTTAACCTTTTAAGTGGTGCAACACTACATATATTGAACTTACACTTAGATTAGTCCAATGTATCATTAACCGGGTAGCATCGAGAACTTTGAAAAGTTCTGACCGTTTGATCAAACCCTTATAAAACCTTGGGACTCCAGCCAGATCAATAAAACAGAGTGTTTAACTTCTCAGTATATGGCGGGAGTACTGTTGCCAAAGACCAAAAAAAAAAAAAACCACCCACGAATGACGCCACGTATATATTTAAGAAATATTACTTTATTATAATACACTAGTAAATTATTTTATTACAAGGAATTCGATTTGAAATTTTGCATAATTCCCCATATATATTACAAAAGTAACATCGGTTACTTGTCGGAAGTACAACGTCTGGTACTCTTTTGTTCTAGTTTATTTTCAAAATGGTAGCTCACCAATTACACGAGACTAGCAAAGGAAGAAATTAACGTGAAGACTGCAGTGGTTGACACAAATGAAAGGAAGAAAGTTTTCAAGGGCATTTGGGCTTGTTGTTGTGGGAGTTCTTCTTCTTTTCGTAGCAGGGACACTCTGATTTGGGGGCACGAGGACCTGAGGGTACGCACTTGCAATCACGGCAGCAGATGTCACAATATTGCAGGCACCTCTCCTTGTACCCTGCCTCCGCGCACCTCACGTTACACTTGTAATCACAAAATCCTTGCACTGATTAATTAACAAAGAAGAAAAACTTAATTAGTCCAAAATTAATACACACATATCTTATGCATATATATTATTGACAGACGTGCAAATTATTAACGGTAAATAGTAAGTTCATGACTAATGGAAGCATCATACATGGATCTTTTGTAAGTGGAGCTGGAGCACTTGTTTGGGGTAGAGCCATGGAGAATTGAAGGAAAGAGGAGCTAATTAGAAGCAGTGACAAAAGCATCAGAGTTGCAAAAGAGAGCTTCATTCTTTTTTAATTGCTTTTTTTTGGAGTAAGTTTTCTAAAAGGTATTAGACGACTGGACTTAGTATGCGAGCAGCTAAAGACTGACTAGTGAGTGACTAGAAGCTGGGAAGTGATTTGACTTGGGGGAGTGAGGAGGGGAGGTGCTGGATGTCTATTTATAGTATGATTTATGGATGCTAGGACTTGCGTGGAAAACGCTGATCGGGAGTGACTGGACAGGTTATTATGGGAATAATAGAGTAATAGAGAAAGGAAGAAAAGACAGATTCACCGGGGAGTGTAACATACAGACTGTAAAGAAAAGTATTTGATGGGGGTAGGTAGGTGCCAATATCATCAATATGGGTTTGTATCTTTCAACTCTAGTGAGTAGATATTAATTTATTACTAATGAAGCAGGTTTTGTACTCTGTCTTGAGGGAAGTTGGCTTGCAAGTTCCTGGATCTGGTTCGAAACATTAATCAAATCAAAGTCCATAATGCTTTTTAACAAAATCGCACTATTAGATGTAGAATGATCGCAGGCTCGTTTTTAGCATTTTAATGGTTTGCCGGAGTAGTTTGGATTGTAAAACTTTTTACCCAGGAAAGGATTGGAGATGTCCCATTGATACTAAAGACCTGAAGCATTCTCACATTAAATTTTGTAACACTTGGCCTCGATCGGAGACTGGTTGATCACGTGTACATTGTTGGAAACATGAAGCAGAATTGATTGATGTTCGATAGTAGTGAGACATTTTCTCGTTTTGGTCAAATTGCTGGCATTACACGGACTTTGCTTTCATCAAAGTTTCAATGCTTACTTACCCCTATCTAAGCTGGCATTTTTTTCATTCATAAATTTAGCGATGAAGTCCACTTGGCATTTTGTGTATCCATCCTTTCTGGTTGGCAAAGATGCAGGCAAAGACTTGGTCGTATTCTTCTGAAAAAATCTTACAAAATAAACAAGAACAGCGATACGAATAAATCTACCAGACAACCCATATAGCCATATAGGCTATCTTGGTGGACAACTACAGGCTGTGCCGTCGTCCCAACTTGTCCTTTCCTGCTTCTGCTCAAACAACTTGCCTTTTTTAATTCCTTTTGCAGTGGCGTGGGATGCGCTTCAAAGAGAGGAGATGAAAGGGTGGTAGAGAGTGGAGAGAGTCTAGTAGGTTCTAAGGGTACGTACATTGAACCCAACACTCCTTCCCGTAACTCTCTATCTGAGGGCGCCTCGGGACACACAATTATGACGACGCATTTGGCTTTTAGTCGGTGAATTTCTCGGCATAAATTTTCAGCCTATATAAATATTCAAATTTGAGACTTTACTTAATCTTAATCCAATCGGGCTAATTATATTTTAACTACTTGAACTCTTCTTTTTAAAAAAATACCACCTGAACTAAAAACTCCTTAATTTAACCACCTGGAGTATACTTTCATTTGATTTAACCCTTTCTGTCAGGGTTTTTAAAATTTCCGTCAATTCATCTAACGGAACACAACGATAAGCGACATGTGGTAAGATCTTGGCCACTTAATAGTATAACTTTTTTCTATGAAAAATAAATGAAACGTTTTTTTAGTAAGGGAAAGAAAAAAAAAAAAAAAGAAATGAAGCTTCGTCTCCAATGAGTTCATCGCCGCCGGTTATGCAGCGCGGAGCTGCAATTCTCTATATATGCTAATGAAGCCAACGGTTATGCATTCACTCATTTTTTCTTTGCCACTTCCAAGAACCCAACTTGAATAAACAATTAAAAAAAAACAGTACAATCAATGGAATAAGAAGCTTGAAGATACAAATGACAAATCAATAGAATAACTCTCCAATTATGACAAGAATTTCTCACCCAATACTGGAACCAACATGTCTATTACCTTTAGAAAATATAAATAGCCATTACAACATAATTTGCAGGGCGAGTTTTTGGTAGGTGTTATGGCCAGCAATAAAACAATACTTTAAATTCTCCTCCATCCACAACTTGAGTGGAAAAACCAGTTTCAATATATGTTACGTAGTGGCTCACTGAAAGCTGGTAAAGAAATTGATAGCGCACGAGTACGGTTGTGAGCTTGGTTGTTACTGTGTTTTGACAGTAAAGGAATCGAGAGGATTGTTAAAAAAACGGATCACGAAGGTTTAATGTTTTGAGTGGGGAAGGAGATGCAACTTTTGTATGTTAGTATCTTTGACAGGTATTTGTGAATATTTGTGAGAAGAAAAGAGCAGTGACGGCGGGCTGCGGGCGGTGTTGAGCTCTTGGATGGGGAGGCTAACCTCCGTGTCTTCCAGTTCTTTTTTATTTTTTTGTTATATAAATAATTTCATTTTCATTTTTCCCAAAAAAGAAGCTATCATCACTAGATGGCTAAGATCTTATCGCTTATCATTGTGTTCCGTTTTGACGGAAATTTTAAAAACCCTGACAGAAGGGGTTAAATCAAATGAAAGTATAGTCCAAGTGGTTAAATTAAGGGGTTATTAGTTCAGGTGGTGATTTTTTTAAAAAAAAAGAGTTCAGGTAGTTAAAATGTGATTAACCCAAATCCAATCCCTCACCACACCACACCACTCGGATAATTCTCACGATTGGTACAGTAACCGTTTTCTAACCCAAAAAAATGGTACTCCAGATGTAATCCAACACATATACTCTGAAACCAACTAGCATTGCTAGAATGGTAAGGCATGCTGTATTTTCTAAACGTCTGTTGGGAGTGAAACTTATAAAAGTTATGTTGTTGGTAATCGTCCTACAGCACAAGAGTGATTTGCCACAGAGAGATCTGCTGATCCGCTGAGATTTTTTTTTGATATAAAAAAAACATGGAGATGCACCGTAGCGAAAATTAATATTATACAATATACATTAAAATTAAAGTGAATGAGGATTTAGGTTGTGCAATGTGATAATTTTTAGAAGTTTGGAAATTTAAAAGGCCATGGCAAAACACCCCCATACTGACGTGCAGATCCTTACGAAGATTCCCGTGGTAGAGATAGGACATGGGCAATTCTTAACCCGCTTGGGTGAGGATGGGCGCACTTTCTACCCAAAGTTGCTTCGGGAACGGGGAGTCGGGGACAGGAAATACCCACTCAATAAGACTCACTTGAACAGACCAACTTACAAGCCAAACCTTAACTTAATATTTAAACTCAAGAGGAACAGAAACCGAACTTGAGCTTAACTAAATTTATGCGAAGCCGAGGCGAGCCAAAGCTCGACTTAGGCTTGGCAAATTGAACTTGAGAAAAGACCCTAGTTTATGTTGATGTCTTGATGAGCAGGTGTGAAGTGCTCAATCGTATGGCCTGCTTCTCTCGTACTCCTTTGATCTGACCGTCGTGATCCACACCTGGGTCCGTACCTCGTACTTGGTTGACTATCAGTAAGTATGACAATATCACACAATAAGTCACGTGCTCTCCTCTTCCAGACCTTTCCAAATTGTGGGTTGGACTGTGCTCTCCCCTATTGGGCCCGTTTCAGTTGGGCCGCCCTTTTCTCCAGGATTTGGGCCTCGTCATATCAATTTCAATAGAAATACATGGTCTTTTTGCTTCATACCCTAAAAAGTACGCCACAAAGGTATGGCCTTTTGGATTGATTGTTTGACGAGTCTCAAGTCATTTTGAAGTTTCCCGGTGCTTATGCCAATAAAGGATCATACCCTTTGTTCATAGAATATTCAGCGTAGTTTCAAGATATATTTGCATTTCCTGAGACTGATATTTGATATCTATAGAGGGATCTTGGTGACGATGTGAACTGGGTTTTCTTGACAAGCCCGGGGCCAAAGTTTATTGTTTTAACTTTTAAAGGCCTGGTTTCCGTCATTATCAGGCCGACACTAATTTGGTTGGACTTTTGAGTTTTGAAGTTTTGGGCTTTTATACTGTTCGGGCTTCTTTCAGCCGATTTGTTATCAATTTTTCTCTTAAGTAATTCGTGGCCATCAACAAAGTGCAATTTTTCCCGTGTGAGTATGACAGTGCAATTGTCGGTAAAATGCAACTTTCATAATGCAATTGTCGCATAGTAAACCGAAAAGTAGGAATATGAGAGATATAAAGAGGAAAAAACTTGGAGAGCATGCTGAGATAGGTTGCAGCCATACACACGAGCAAAGAAGATATTACTCTGGCGTTAATCGCTCGCAGCCAAACACTATCTGTAATTTAGATTTAAGTCTAGGGAACGCAGATCATGATAGCACCAGAATATTGTAATTTTATATTCTAAAATGGAGCTTGTCAAGAAGGTGATCCCAAGCATCATCCAGGACCAACAAAATAGGTTGTGCCCCTATTTTGCCTCAACAACTGCTCCAACATCCACTGCATCTTCATCACTTCGAAATCCATGTATTGGGTAATCCTTGTGCTCAAATAATTGTTTTACAATGATCTTCCTGCTAGCTCATACTACAGAAAATACTGTGGAGAATTAATTGGCACATTGAAGGAGCACAGGAATATGAGTAGGCCACTCTGGTATTACATACTGAAACATATTACTGTAATCCCAAACTTCCTGAAACATACAATTGATGCTTAGCAGTTTTTCTATGGTGAGTAAATTGCACGAGAAAATACGCCTCATAGAGCATGCCGGTAACGACGTTATGCAATATCCTTCTCCGAATAGGGGTACTAAGTCCTTTAAGACACTGTTTGGTAATTAGATTTTAGGGGTTTAGATTTTAATCAAGAATTTAACGGAGATAGGTTTTTGCCGAAACAACAAGTTTAGGTGAATTCAAAGTTCCGGGTCATTTGTTTTAAAGGGTAAAATATAATTAACTCTATTCACTCCAGTACTTCTCATCATCATCATCTTCTTTACTATGATTCCTCCCACCCTCTTTCTCCAAACACTGTACCTTGAACCTCATCACATCCTCCACAGCAGCATTCCTAAACAAACCCACATCACTGGCCCCAGACATCATATGATAACCCCTTGATTTCAAATCCATGGCCCCATCGGACGGCTTCGCAATCCCTGAAAGATACGCCCGCCCACACCTCAACACTGCCTCCTCGCCCTTCATCAACATCTCCTTCACCTTCTTATTCCCGGGATCCCTGAGGTACCCCATATTCGCGCTCAAATCCAACGGCCCCATCTGCACGCAGTCCACCCCATCAACGGCCGCGATCTCCTCCGCGTTCTTCACAGCCTCCACGCTCTCCACCTGGCACATGACCAGCAGCTCGCCCCCGTAATTACTCAAGTACCCTTCGTCCATCCCGTAATCCGACGCGCGAACCACCGTGTGGGCCGACCCGCGGATGCCCTCGGGCGGGAACCGGCAATACGACACCGCTTCCCTCGCCATCTTGGGGGACTCGATCATCGGGAACATGAGCCCCTGGGGGCCCAAGTCGAGGGCCTTCTTGGCCCAGGTCGGGGAGCTCTCCGGCAACCGGAGTATGGCGGGTGTCTGGGAGGCGGCGAGGGCGCGGAGGCAGTGTAGGGCTTCGGTGATGCCTCCGGGGCCGTGCTCCATGTCCAGGATGGCGAAGTCGAAGCCGGCGAGGCCTGCGATTTCGGCGACGGTGGGGGAGAAGGTGAGGAGGAAGATGCCGTACAGGGTGTCGCCATTTTGGAGGCGGGATTTCAGGGATTTGGGTTTGCTGGTGATGGTTGAGCGTGTGGCCGAAGAGGAGGAGGTGGAGGCGATGGGGGAGAGAGCGGGAAGGGGGTTTGAGGAGGATTTGAAGGTGAAGGGTTTTGCATTAGTGAGTGTTTTGGGGGAGAATGAAATTGCAAGTTTTGAAATTGGGGACCGTTTAAGGTTTAAAGAGGAGGAGGAGGAGAGTGCGGCGGCGGTGGTGGTGGTGTGGGAGGAGAGTGTGCTGCTCATGGTGGTTGGCATGTTGGGACTTCGGTTTTATCGAAGGAAACAGTGATAGTTTGAGAGTGAGCGGAGTGACTGAGTGTGACTGTGAATCTGTGATGTGATGTCCGTAACAAATAGTTGCTGTCTTTTTTTTAAAAAAATGGTGCCTAACAATTAACAAATACTATTGTTCAAAAAAAAATTAACAAATACTAGTTGCTTTAATAAACTATTTTGCAACTTGCAAGTGCTCTGTTCTGTTCGGTGTTTGCTTAATAGAAGAACGCAAATCTCCTGTCGGTTTTTCTTCCTGAAGGGAGCAATCGTCGCATCTTCTTTTCTTTGATCGTTTATCTTATTTCTGGGACGATAATTCATCTCTATATTGATAAAAAAATAAGGAATACAAATTAAACAATCTTATCTTTTCATTAGTGGTTTTGAGCATCTTTACAAATTTGATTGTGTCCAGCACAGACTCGCAGCTACTTCGTTGTCACTTGGCATTACTCCTGTTGTCCTGTGCGATAGTCTGGAACTTTGGTAATTGATGCCAGCATATGGTAATAATATAGCTCTACAAAGCAAGAAGATAAATCTGTATGCAAAATTTTGGGCGTCCAGACTCCAGAGTTCCATTTATGCATGCGTTTAAAATATGTTGCTCTTGTTTTTCATGTTTTTTTGAAGCGTAAAGCTCGTCATTCTCACTTAGCTTATATTGAAAAGCCCTCGACACAACAGATATATTGCTCTTGTTAAGCATAGACCAAAAGCCACAAACCAAATCCCCTGGTTGTTGATGCACGGAAGGATAAAATGAATTCCTGGTCATCCTAACAACGCTTTAATACCTTTTGCTTGAATGAGTTTTATTTAAACACCAAAAATAGCCACTAATTAGTTTTATTTGAATTTTATTTGTTTAATGATAGAAACAGTACAAAACAAAAGAAATAGGCAAAACCTTATAATGACTTCAAGAGTACGTGGTAAGAGTAACTTCTGTTTTAATGATCAGTTCATCTGAGGCTGGTTATGGCAACAACTGCAGATTTTGCAGAGAAGAATGTTCAGGAGGCTACATTGAAGATTTATCGAGGAGGATGCACGGAATGTGAGGCCATACTTCCTAAGTAGTGCTACATCAACCAATCAACCAATTCATACATATGGACAAAATTGAGACAAGATAATTGGTCTTGGGCTTGGTCTTCCCATCAAATGGTATTATCACCTTGTTGTGAGGCTATTGTTATTGCTTTCTGTTGTTTTTAACACTAAACAATTAGTTCTTACAAATTTTGGGTGGAAGAATTAAGTTGACAAACCATTTTTCATCCTTCTGTGACGGAATTTAATATCTTGCTTTTTGTCAGAGAGATGGGTAAGTTAGATGGCAGTTTGCTTTCTAGACAAAATTTACTACTAGTTTGAACAATCTCAAGCATTGTTGGTGCCACCAAACTTGCGAGCCGAAAAACAAAATTTAAACACCAGCCCAGGCTCCCCGTGGCCGGTGAATAGCTCAGCTAAGTGAGGCGTAAATTGTGGTGATAACAGACCCAACAATGGAACAATTTGCCGCAAGCCCAATCCTCATAGTAACCTCCCTCGGGTTGAAACGAAGGAATTAAACACAAACAGCTCAGAGCCCACATATCTATGGGCTATGGCCCATGCAAATACCAGCTTTGTGTCCAGGGGCAGAGTGCCGAAGTCAGTCACACTCGCCCGGGGCTATCAAAACACCAATAGGCCCATTCAAAGCTTGGCACTTTAACTACATCTCGTGTTTCCCAAAAAGAAAAAAAACCACATCTCTTCTGTGTGTAACAGTGTAAGTATCATTTCTTATAAAGAAATAAACTACCTATTTTGATTGAAACTGTCTACACTAAGACCAAAATCGTGATGTACTACAAGTCATTCATGTTTGGGCTCTTTCTGGTCAAAGGCTGGTTCTATGCTCTTAAGGGCCCAATAGTCTTTCTTTGGTATCTGGTCCAAGACCGATGTCATCCACTGGTCTAAGATCGATGTCATCCACTGGTCCAAGACCGATGTCATCCACTGGAGGATCAATGCCATGGGTCTCTTATCTTTCTTTGGACTAAGCCCGATATCCAATCCGGCTTATACAGGTCGGGGATGCCAGTCTGGGATTGATGTCTTTCCAAGTCCGATATTTCATGCTGGTCACTTGAATTTGAATCATGATTTTGGATACGATTGAATCATTAAATGTTCGGATTGGCTTGTGATCAGGAAAGTCCACAAGCCGTTGGGGTCTGCGCAATCCTCTATGACTTCTTTTCGTATTTGAAAGTTTAAAGGGAAGATATCAGGGTTCAGAGCGTATCCCGCCTCAAGCGATGTTTAGAATTCGAAATAAGGTTTTCGGGCGTTTTATTGTTTTATCAATTGTTTTGTGATGACCTATATAAGGTTATTGATAATACTTGTATCGGGATGGAGAAAAATCAATCAAAGACCAATTTCTATCTTTTATCAGTTTACTTTTATCGCGCTCTAGCAATTATTTATCATGCTTTATTAGTTTAGCATAACTTAGAAAACCCAAAACATAAAACCCGATTTAGGGCGTTTGACGTTCGTCCGTTCGGCCCTTCTCTCAAAGGTCGGATTCGGTTGTCGATTTGGCCTTCTATCGGTCGGATCGGCAGGTTAGCATCAAAACCCGGTCCAGGACGCGCGACACCGTCCGTTCGGCCTTTCAACGGTCGGATCCGGTTGTAGGTTCGGCTCTTCAATCAGTCGAATCGGTAGGTCGAGGGTCGTTCGCTGTTCGTGCACGAACAAATTGAAAGAGTTATTTCTAATTGCAATTTATATACTCTCACAATAACATATTCAATATCTTTCTTTTTATATTAGAAGAGTATCGCAGTTGACCTCCAAATTAATCTTTCCTTACAATTTGGCACCTTACCTTCATAAAGTGGGACGACTATCAAGAGCATAATTTCCGTACACGTGCTTACACCGGAATTCAAAATTTATAACTTTGGAATGCCATACTCCTTACCACCACAACCAATGCTAATTAGTTAGATATGTTCAATATATGATATTATATTCAATTGCAACCAATGCTAATTAGTTAGATATAGTAATATCTGATACTATATCCAATTTCAAGCTAAAGTGTTTCAAGCTAAAGTGTTTGTTAGGGGTATATGAAGGACATGAGCAACGTTTCTTCTAGCCTCTAGGAACCCCTGCAAAGAGTATCCTCTTTGGTTGTTCTTGTAAAATGTCACTAAAAGTTCGGAGTTTAATTGATAGATGCGAAACAGTACCCATAGCATGATTTACTTATCTGTACTAAATCTATTTGCAGGATTAAATTTAAAGGTCTAAAATTCAAATGGCAATGGCAAACTGTGGACCAAATGCAAACCTTAAGGAACAAAAATACAAATTCTGTAGGACAACGACGAAATGGCTCTCGAATCTTTTAATTTTTGGCCTAAAACATAGAAATATTTTTGTTGGTTAAAACATCGAAAAAAAAAACATACATATCCTATATCATTAAGACATGGCCACTTCGGTAGCTTTTTTTTTTTTTTTTCTTCTCAATCAAAATTCGTCTGCGTTAAGCAAGCAACAAAGTAAAAGAATAAAGCCAAACTGCTGAAAAAGGGTATCAAAGGAAGAAAGAACAACCGAAAATGTCGGTGACAGAAGAGGTTAAAGAAAGAAAAAAGGAAAAGGAAAAGGGAAAGGAAAGGGAAGAGAAGCAGCAATTCTAGAATAGTCCAAAAGATATAAAAAATGGTGGTGAATAGGAAAGAAAAAGAAGAAAGGTACAAATACAAAATAGAATAAGTTTCCCCTCAAACGCTCTCCCCCAAAAGAATACAAAAGCAAATGGTGGCAGAAAAAGCCAAACCACATATGCCAGCTGTTGTAAGTAAGATACTACATCAAAATAAATTAACAAAGAACCAAATGTGAGTCCCAGTGGCAGTAATTATAACCAAGAGCACATGGGGGGAGACAAAAGATTAAAATAATGTAACGGTAACAAGACACAAATAACTCTCTCTTCTCTAGAAGATCAATGCAAGCACAACCCATGCCAATGCCAATCCTCCAACCATTTTCTGCACCCTCCTCATGCTCTCTGCTCCACTCTGCAAAATTGCAAATCCCCCCATAATAAAACAAAACATTTATTAGTCAGAATCCAAACCCCAAAAAAATAACCACCTTACTATTACTATATCAAATAAATACACTTAGTAAGAGCATGCCATTATAATTAATCTCATATGCTTTAATTATCCTGGACTCCTATCACGACATGATATGATGCACAAGGACAATGACCCCTAGCTGTCGGAGCGTGTATCTCACATGCGGCAAAACCGCGTTTGCTTAAGCACAAATCTAGAACCAAGAAATGTAAGGAAAGAACACAAGCTTCCTTCGAACAATCACTGTTTCACTAGGGAGTAGAGACGGCACCGATACGACAACGAACATACTTCCACTTATCCCATCTCTGTCTTAAAAATAGAAAGTAGTAAACACTAAGCACAACTAGTTCAGTTCAGGTAAGGAAATGGGTCTCCTGGGAGTACTATACGTATTGAATGTCTAGTCAAATCTCTTCGTTTAAGCTACAGATCCTAGATCTAGCTAAAGATCTGCATTGGCATTGCAATATATATAGACTAATGACGGCGACTTGTTGGGCCAAAACATATGGAGGAAAAGAAAAAGAGAAAGCGTGTGTGGTTATTTACCTCATCGTTGACGGCCGGGCCAGGAGATAAGGCGTCGGAGTTGGGTCCAGGGGCCTCGGCGGGAGGGGCAGGTGGGCTATCCAGCGCGGGTCCGGGAGCGGGAGAAATGTGCTTTGGCTTCTTGCCTTTCTTGCCCTTGGTAGGGGCGGGTGCAGGAGCCTCTGGGGTTGTTGTTGGGGCGGCAGCAACTGGAGCGGCTGCCGGAGGAGAGCTGACGGGAGCGGGAGTTGGTGGAGACTGCACTGGAGCTGGAACGGGTGGAGAGCTGACTGGAACTGGAGCGGGTGGAGAGCTGAGTACTGGTGCCACAGCTGGTGGTGAGCTGACCGGAGCAGCAGCCGGTGGGGGAGTGGCGACCGGCGTGGCTGCGGGGGCTTGTTTAGTTGGAGAAGCTGCGGGCGGAGAAGAGACTGGAGCTGGAGAAGCAGGTTTTGCAGGTGCTTTAGCCGGTGCAGCTACTGGAGCAGCCGGTGTTACTGGGGTGGCTGTGGGCGCCGCCGCTGGAGATTGGCCGCCGACACCAGCGACAATGATGCAGATCAATGCCAAGCCAAACATACTATTACGATCCATTTTTCAAGAGAGAGAGAGAGTAAGAGAGACTGAGATTTCAAGAGCTTAGAGAGAGTAAAGAAGGAGAGAGTGAGTGAAGCGACAAGGCAATAGCTGCAGGTGTTAATATATATATACAAGTTGGAATCGTGCACTCGGTCGCTTTTATGAATAATAATATGTTTTAGATAATCAAGACCGTTGAAGGAGAAAGGGACCATCTGTACTAGCCGTTTGATTAACGTACAAGGGTCTTGGGGTCCACGCGGGTTTGTTAGGGAGTATCAGACAAAGCGGCACCGTAATGTTGTGTGGCGTGGTGGTTTATTTCTAATTTGACGAACCAGTCTGGCCTAGGGCCCTACTTGGCTACCATCTAAATCTATTTCGCTAATCAATGCATGTGATTTGTGATTTTGTGACGTGTACACTTTGATTATGAAGTGATATCAAGAACGGCGACGTGTCGGTGGTCTACTTGGATATCTTCCTTCTTCTTTTTTTTCTTCCTTTTTTTTTTCTGTTATGATGATTATTAAGTGATTAATTATATCAACTATTACCATCATGAGATGGGATCCTCCTCCTCTAGCTGGGTTTTTGTCATTGCCTGGTTTATTTTCTTTTGGGGTCAAGAAGAAGGGGCAATTTTCTTTTGGCAACAAAATAAGGGTTTCATGATATTGTGTTGATACAGCTGTGATGATTGAGATGGGTATGTTGCCAGTTTGACAAACAAATCATTGAGGGACACGTGGGGGGTTGGGAATTATTGGAAATAGAAGAGATTGGTAACTTTAGTTGGGGGGTTATTGGATTGGCCCACCAGCTTAACATGTGGGTTCTTGGTAGTAGAAGGCTGTCTAGCTACTAGCTAAGCATGCCTTGTAACCCAACATCTTTCCTTTCGGCAAGTTCTTACAATTTCCGTAAAGGAAAGCTGGCAAATTTGCAAAGCAAAAACAAAAACTTTTCTAACATTATTCTTTATGACTCAATAGCCTCCCTTCCATACCATACACTGAGTATTTTGTTTATTAAAGGTCCGTAACATAATATAATATTAATAATGGGTCGGTTGAAATATTTATGCTGTTCTTTCTCTTTCTGCTTTGTTGGAAGGACAAATCGAAAAGTGGCAAAAGTATTATGGACTCCTCCAACATTCAAGAAAGAAAAACTTGTGGCAAGTATAGAATTTTTTTAAGTTGAGAAACATAAGTAATACTTAAAATCTGGAAACAGATGATTCAAAATGAACCGACATCCTGGTTTCTGTACTCATTGCAATTTTTCTTTTAAAAAAAAATATTATAGCCATTTCTAGGCAGTAAGTACACTATCATAGAGACTCAGCAATCTCCAGTCGCTACAAATATGTCCGTCTATTTGATCAAGAATATTACTGTTTTCCCTTTAATGGTTAAAGTGTTAAAGCGAAGACGTTAATGAGATTGCCAACTATATTAATTATTAGCATTTGGTCCAGCATAAAATGAATTATGCTACTACTGCTAGGACCCAAAGACAACCGAAATTCCGCTTCTGTCTTTCATTGTTACTCTCATTTATTTTGGACCAATAAACCTGTGGTTCTTCTGCCATGTAAAGAAATGGTATTGAAAGCTTCATGACGAAGGGGTAGTATAAAATTATCCCCACACTTGACGTATCAAACAATTAATCTCTGCATTTGTCAACTGCCCTTTTCAATGAGAGCAATTGTTGATTGTACGAACAATCAATTAAAGAGACTGAGGGACAGAGACGTATAGAGAGAAAATAACACTTGAATGCATTTCAGCTCTGTTTAAAGATTGATTGTTTAACACACATCTGAATCTGATAAAAAAAATTGTATATATTTGTTTAACACACACGGAAATAAGAAGAAGAAGAAGAAGAAGAAGAAGAAGAAGAAACAAAACAGAAATGCTTAACGATTAATGAATGGTGCGGGAGTATCTACTGACAGAGATCTCCCTTAACTGGCATCAATGACCTGTGACTGTGAGAAAGGTGGATCCTCCTTGGATTTGGAATCTTTCTCGTAAAGGTGGTTTGGTTGAATTTTTTGTGGATCCTTATACTCTGTAACTTTGTGCGCCGGGCCTACGTTGTAAACCATTTGGGCTTTCTAACTCCTAGAACCAAGTTCTGTATTTTGGGTCTGTTGATGATAGGCCCAACGGCCTGTTTTGCATACAAGGCCTCAGGGAACAGACTGGGGAATGCTGGACCGTCGGGCCCATAGCGAGAGGGAGCTATGCCCAAGTACTTGATGGAATTTGGGTTAAATTAAAGGGGGAGATGTATACCATCGTCGACGCCGTTTAAAAAAGAAAAAGGATCTTGGTTCAACTTTTTGTGTACCATTTAAAGGCCATCAAACTGGTCAAGAAATGAACACTATCGGGTACTAGAAAATTGAGAAAGAAATGAAGACTGAAAAGTAGGCGCAGCCGGAGGGAGAGTGTTGAGTTGAGGACGTCCGGAAGTCAAATATGCACATAATTTCAAGTAGATGGTTGATATATATTAGGCGACAATAATAGCTTAAAGAGGCCTAGACTCGAAAACCAGGTCTACAACTCAAATTCTGGAAAGTCCATCGTATCTTTATGAAATCCCAGAAGAACCAATGACAATGTAAGACATAGCAAACCACACCCCTTATATATATATATATATACTAAGAAAACACATTTACAAAGAAAAGTTTTGTTTCCTGTACAAGAAAAAAGAGAGAGTTTTTGCTCCCCAAATTCTGAATCAATTTACTGTTTGTCTCTCTTATGAATTCGCAAATATCTAATGAAATTAGGCATCCCAATTTTTACTATGGAAGGTGGGACTCGAATCCTATACCTCATCTCTGTTATTTTCTACACAAGAGTACGTACGAATGAGTTAAAGCCACACAATGCCTTGATTTACATCAATAGGAGATATGGCATGGCGCAAACTATAACGAGTATAACACTCAAAATCAAATGTTTTCATTTTCCTGGATCATGTGACAGATGCGTAGGGGCAGCACGCCTTAACAGACTAAACTGGTTCATGCATCTTGGTCTTTTGTTTATGTACACAAGTCAAGGTAGGAACTACACACTATACCTACTTTTCCATCCCCATCTAATGCCAATAAGAACATTAAAAATGCTATTCTTTAAGAAGCCGAGTTGTTAATAATTAAATTAAGTTCAAACACTTACTTGAGATATGGGACTAATCATGCTTTTCATGCAGCTCCAGATTGCATTTCGATAGCCGCATTTTCTTGAGACCACCCCATTTGTACTTGTATCAGTAAGTTTTGGGATTTCTTCTTCACTTTTTTGAGTTGGAAACTGACTGAATGTACCTTTGATCTTCAAAAGTAGCTTTGATCTTTAAAAAGTGTATATCTAGTGATGTGGTTTGAGGAATTAATTTGCGAAACTTATTTGAAAACAAGAACTTTGATTGGCTTCTCTGGAGGGGACCAGTGCAAAGTTCCTTTGTTCTGAAAGGACCAGAATGGAGACCATTATGACTCACTTCAACCCATCTGCAGTTAGGATTCTTTAATCTGTTTGGAATTTCTTTGATATATTTTTCATGAGAGTGTTTTTCGTGGCTGTCATGTGAATCATTCAATCTCAACTTAAGGGATAACAGGTGATCCCCTGGGAAAGTTAGTGGTCCAAACAAACCATGATTGTTGGCCAATAAACTTAAATTCTAGCTAACTGGGAGTATATCAGGGAGGGAATGGCAGACACAATTGATGAATTTGGGAATTCTTGTTTTCATTTATTATTAATTAACTCGACTAAGGCCTGGCAATGGTAAAAAAAAATGTTTATTCTTAGCCAGAAAATTCTATACAGAAGTGGCCTGCATGCAAATTTAATTAATAAATTCAAACAAATTAAAATTTCTCAAATAATCTAAATTTAACTACTTACAAAAATAAATTCTGAAAAAACTGCTAAAAATAATCTAAATTTTATTGCTTACAAAAATAAATTCTAAAAAACTGCTAAAAATAATCTAAATTTAACTACTTATTTTGACTTCTCCTCTGGTGATTATATTAGGTCACTGCCCATTAACTGCTAAACATTTTTAAAATGTAACCTCTCCAACTGTTCCTCTGGTACATATGTGCAAAGCTCCTTTCATATTAATCTCCCACATCCTTTTTTTCCATCAGATTTTTCTGTAGTGCCCATTCATCTTAAAAGCAAAACCAGAGTAACCAGCTGCCTTTAGGGCTTGAAATATGGAGTCGCAACACCATAATAGGTCCCTTAACAAAGTTACCAAGAACCCTCCACAGCCGCCATGCACCAATCCTTTATGCTTCTTTTGTAGTATGAATGAACAAGACTTATCCCTCAGGAGAGCTAAAATCGCACAGTGTTTCAAAGGAATGCCTCTCAAAGATGACCAAGAACATGTTTTGGTCTTGAGCCGGCTATGGAAGATTGCCATGCATCAACCCGACGATCTTGAATTCCCATCACTCGGGATCTTCGAGTGCATGGGCAAACTGGTCCACAGGGCCGTTACTGATAAGCCATGGCTTCTTAGAGATCAAAATATCTATATCCCTTACTATGCAGCCCATATTATCGGTTCGTACACCATGAACAAGTCTCAATTAGCAGAGAAAGCAGTTAAAGCTGGCGTGGTCCTACCTCTAGTGGAGCTTCTCAGAGGGAAGATAAGCTGGGTTGAGCAGCGAGTTGCGGTTCGTGCACTAGGACACTTGGCCAGCCATGAGAGAACATTTGAAGCTATTGCTCAATATGAGGAGGATATCATAGAGCTGGCCATGGAAATAGCTTCTACCTGCGTTGAAACTATCTACCGGGAATTTATTGCTGTGGAAGATAGCAAGAGACTCAAGTACCACAGTGACCTGCTCACAACAGGGCTTGGAGAGGTGGAGTTAGAGAACAGAAAGGCTGAGGAATGGGCTAGTCAATTGCAGTGCTGGTCTTTGCATGTCTTGAACTGCTTTGCAAGCAAAGAAAGATCTCTCCATCTGATATGCAGGAAAGATTTTTTAAAAGATTTGTCTGGCATGTGGGGCGGCTTGGCGAATCGAACGTCACCTGGTGGAATTGGTCTCATAAGAACTTTGTGCAAGTCCAAAGTTGGAAGGGAGAGTGTAGCAAGTGTAAAAGAAGTAATAGACAGCCTGTGCAATATCTCAAGATCTTCTGATGATTGGCAGTTTATGGGTATTGATTGTCTTCTAATGCTTCTCAAAGACACAGATAAAAGATACAAGGTCATAGACACTGCAGCTTTGTTCCTGGCCGATTTGGTTGAGCTAAGAAGCCTTAATGGGAGAAAGAAAATGGGGGACTCAATTGCACAGACACTTTTGCTGGATTACCATAAGGTCAAATTTGGCGACCTGAGATTGAAGAGCGAAAAAGCTGAGAAAGCGTTGAGGGAGACATGGGATTTGAAGGTGGAGAGGAGGAAGAAAGAGAAGTTAATGCCTGAACAAGAACTGCAAGAGAGGAAGCAATTGGCGGGTGTCTTGAAACAAGAAGGAAACAAGAAGTTCTGGTCCGGCCAGATTGAAAAAGCAGTGACAAAATACACAAAAGCTCTAGATTTGTGTCCATTAAAGATGAGAAAAGAGAGAATAGTTCTTCATAGCAATAGAGCACAGTGTTATTTGCTGCTTAGGAACCCAGAAGCAGCCATAAGCGACACAACTAGAGCTTTGTGCGTATCCAGAGCTGGTAGTCCTCACAAGAAGAGCCTATGGAGAAGAGCACAGGCTTATGACATGAAGGGGATGGCTAAGGAGAGCTTGATGGACTGCCTAATTTTCATCAATGGCAGCATCAAATCTGAGGAATCCAAGCATCTCAAGATCCCATACTACGCAGCACGTATGATTCACAAGCAAATGAATGCTACGTGGCTTTTCACCACCGCCACGTCTAACAGTAAACATGGGTTCAGCGAACAAAAAACCAAGCAAGTGGATATGGTTAGGGGTACATTTCTTTAACCATTTATGTTTTTTTTCTTGTTTATAAAAGTTACAAGTCCACTGTTCAATAATCAACTCTGAAATTCAAAGTAGTTACATGTCAAAGCATGTGCTAGCTCTTATTTCCAACACCATGTAGATAATTGATAATGCAGATTATAGATATATGTGTGTGTGTGTGTGTTGCATTTGTTTGGCCGTCTAAGTTTATTTTGTTTCCTTTAGGAATGCACTCAAGGAAGAATCATCGACCCGAAGGAAGTGATCAGCAGCTGCGGGAAAGATAGGCGCAAAATGGAGAAGGAAAGTTTCCACCGTCACTACTCTATTTGACGAGTGAATTATTGGTGGGAGGTTGCATCTAGATGATTAACTTGCAGTCCACAGAGTAAGATCTCCGTAACTGAGAATGATGATCATATGGAAAATGAGTATTTAAAGTAAAAAATATAAATATAAACCAGGACGTTATAACATTGCACGCATTCATCTAGTGACTTGCATGGAGGGCCTACTGCACTCTAAAACGGACCCTGCTGCTATTCCTGAGCGTCTTTTGCCGCCTGGCTTCACTTTGCCTCAAGGACACGAACCATTTATACAGCTACGAGGCAAAATAGGATGATGGGTTCTATGCCATGTTACGTATATATAGCCACTAGAAATTTTAAGATTTCTTGCTCCTTACTTGAAGCTTATTAATTAGGAAGTAGAATCTCAGAATTTTAGTGTCTTGTGGTCATATCAACTGAGTTAAGTCTACCTTGATGTTGGTTATGTTAGCTCTATGGTGCTAATTCATTTTCAGATGATTTCTGCAGTAAGAATGTGAAACTGCCACTTTTTGATAAAAATTTTCTATCAATACCGACAAGCCTACCCGTCAAATCTACGCTAGTGTTATTTCATAATTGAGCACAATACCAAATAGGCAATCTAACCAAAATCTTGTCAAACAACTAATCTGGACTTTATCTGTAACATATCATGCATACCTAACTCACTAATTGTACTTTATTCGAGCATTGACAATTAATTATTGTTTAATCATGCAATTCCCATGACACTAATATTCACCCTGTTATAGAATATTGTTAGATCTAGAAAGTTAGGACTACCAGCATTAATCAGTTTTTAGCCCTAGAAAACCAATCTGCTAAAGATATTTTATAGTTTTCTGGACATGTATATTAGATTGATGAATGATGAGTGCGACTTATTTGTCTGAACTTGGAGTAAAGGAGATCAACGGCAAGACTAGCATGAAGTGCCGATCGTCTGATCGTGGGCAAGTGGGAAGAAATCTCGATAAAGTAGAGGAAACAGACTCGTTCAAGATCACATATGTACTCAATTGTTCTTAATGGTTCAATCAAAATAAAAATTCTTATTGGTCTGGAAACTAAATGATTTACTGTTAAATATGCATCTGGAACAGGCACAAAACCTTATCCGATAAGATACCGAGGGAAGACGAAAGAAAGACTAACATCCGAGTATAAATGATTTTGCCACTTGGTTTGTTTACGAGCTACTAATTGTTTCGACCAAAAAAGCTACTAATTGCAAGTTAAAATGCTCTACTCTATGACTAGTACTAAACGATAAACTACACTTATATGCACGCATACGATCTTTCAATAGAAAGAGGAGTAATTTTCTCTTCGGTCCTGACGAGTGTTGGTTTCAAGAGGGCAACGACACTTTAGAACCTTACAGTTTGTTTGGAAATATAGAGGGAAAGGGAAAGGAGGAGAATGGATGAGAAGGGAAGGGATGGAAATGGTGGGGAGGGAAAAATTTAAATTTAACTTGTTTGGATATGTTCATTAAAGGCAAGAGAGGAGAATGGTAAATAATATTTTTAAATTACATAGATAACCTTATTTATAAATTATTTTTTAAAATATAAGAGACTAATTATAAAATTTTAAGTCATCATTTAGTTCTAAAATTCCCTTACCCTCCATTCCCCACCAAATCTGCTGGGAGACATTTTAAAGGGAATGAAGGTTAAAAAATTCTCCTTCTCCTCCATTAACTTTCTTTCCCAAACAAGATTAAATTAAAAATTCCCCTCCATTCTCCTCCCTTCCCCTCACTTCTCCTCCATTCCCCATCTATCCAAACAAACTGTTAATTTCAAAGATACGCCTGCACAAGTTTTGTCCTTTCTTAGAGCTCTCAAAACCTGCAGGGTCCGATGGGAGAAAGAATTGCCATCGCATGCAGTCCATGGTAACGTAACATTCACAACCGGAAAGAGATTTCTAGGGTGCCTGATAGAACTGGTGCAAAGCAGGCATCTCTTTATCATAGAACGGGAAACTGCAATTATTTTATGCTGAGATGCTGTACAGAACAATATCGTACAACAAATTTACATGTTTACAAGATTTTCAGCAAGCGTGCATACGAAAACATTATCTATCCAACCTAAGGATCTCGTCCCCGAAGATGCTGAAAATTCCACTCCAGGGAAAGGTGACTGAATAAATATGGCGCTTTCCTGACTGCATCAAAAGATCAAATTTTCATGGTCAGTACATTCTTAATGGGCAGTTCATTAGCTCCAAAGTGAAGATGCTATCCCATGGTGCATCAATTTCGGATAATATAAAAGCCTACTACAGTGGACAACACCTGGCAAAAAGATTTACAGACCTACAGTCACCATATGCAATGGCATTGAGGAGAACTAAAGGCAGAGTTATCTAACTACCTTATTGTTGATATCACTAAATTATCTTCTGCATGTTCACCTATTCTGACTCGAAGAACCTCAATCATTGTAAGAGCTCAGGGCAGCAACAACAGAACCTGTAGTTGCAAAAGTTGTTGCCACATCTGGATATTCTTTCCATGATGTTGTGACCTTAAGGGATGGGTATAACCAATTTTTAATGGAATCTATGAAGTCATCTGGGTCAAAACTGAGAATAGCTTCCCAATCCACCTGCAAACCTTTCGGAATTTGGTCCGTGAACTCCATATTAGCAGCAAGAAGTAATCCCAGCATAACAGTGAACCCGACAATGGCAGAACCTCTAGACAATGGCATAAAATTGTACCTGAAAATGCAATTCAGCCTATTTACACCAAAGACAACAAACCATCTAAAGATGATAAAGCCAAGTCAATGCACAGTGTTAGCATCTTATACCAGTAATATGTCATCCTTAGGATAGCATGTCTAACATTTTCGAGGGCGTCAAAATCAGATGACCCATAAGTCTCACCGCAGTAAGCATTACATACAGCCTGCATATCCAAAATCCATCAATTCAGTTTTTGAAAAATCAAAAATTCCATACCAGTACAAGAAGTGAATGTAGGAAGAATGAGGGAGCACCAAGATGGTCCTAGATTGACAAGGGCTACGGGTCCAAGGTTATTAAGGATATACCAGGTACCGACTCAAACAGGATCCTAGAAGTATTCATAATAAGTTTGCTACTGGCGAGTATGTTACTAGAACATGGACAACATATCACAAAACTAAAACAGAAAATATTTCAAACCAATTTGGATCAAATGTTCGTCTTGTCTAAATAAGTATATGACAGAACCAGCTTTTCATAAGAATGCAAAAACAGAAAAAGAGGAGAAGAAATCAGTAAGATTATCAACATTTATGGCAAAGAGTTAAAGATGTGTATTCAACCAAATCGTTAAGGACAAAATGGGAGATAAAAGGCTTAAAAGCACAATCAAGGATTGATGACAAAAAGAACACTTCTTTTATTGGAGGTCATATGATTAGATCTTAGATACTAAATCCTCAGTGTAGATTGAGCTCCTAGAGTTCTCAATCTACCAGGTTGATAAGAACCTAAGACACATATCGTTTACATAATAATGCATTCTCAGTTTGTATTTCATTTATTTTTAGTCACAGGACAATAACATCGCATAATGGCCATGATGCATTAATAGCCATTCTGTCGGACATCACTACGAGAAATCAAAAGAACAAGGGATTAGTAAATATGGCCACGCTTTAGGCTATACGTCAAAGATTGATCTACTTACTTCCCATGCCATTGCCATTTCAGTGTCAAACTCATCCCATCTAGAAGGTATACAAGGTGTTCGTATTGCAAAGTCAAATCCATGCTCACCCCTGGAAGAATCATTTGGCATTTGGAAGCCAAAGAGAACTATTAGAATCAGTTCACAAAGAAAAAGAAAAAAAATACAGACAGAGATGGAGGCTGGAGAAGCTTAAGACTTGCATCTTCACAACGGTAATTCTAGTCCCTTCAAGCTGCTTCCTGAAACAGCAGGAGAAAATGTCATGGCCAAAACCTTTATAATTCCATTATATTTTGCTTACATGGAAAATGAAAATTACCCCTCAAATGCAGTACTGTTGCACCAGGTAGCCAACCAGAAGTCCTCGTCAACAATTTTGTAAAGATCAGAGCAATTCTTAGCATCTTCAATCTGCATGTTTCATGATAACATTAGCCGTGTGCATAAACCATTTCATTTAATTAACCAGGAATCCGAATAACTTGGACTAGGCATTTAGCATTAAAAAAAACTTCAACTAGGCATGAATTTGATTGAGGAGAACATTAAAGCACAAAATGCATCGAGACAACATAGGCATAACTCAATAACATACTTTAGAAGAGTCCTTCAGATAATCAACCAAGAGGAAGAACGAAACACAACATCTAAAGACTATATGCATGAACTCGTTCTCTCCAATGAAACCATTTAGTAAATTTTCACAGAAAACCAAAACATGCTACTATCATTAATATCACAACAACTGAAGACTGGAGGTAGAAAAATAAAATAGAGAATTTAGGTACTCACATCTTGCAGTTTATCTTTCGATATATTAATCACGTCATCTGCCTTGTTGTGCACATACAGTTTTTCTTTCATGATGGTCTTCGCGACACTTAATGTTCTGCAGTTTAACAACTAATGATTATTTCCGAAGTACTATTAATGTATGATGCCAGTGGAACTAGGTTTCACCTTTCGTAATTTTGATAGTAACGAACAACTTTTGCTTGTCCAATTGTCATTGGTGTGTGAGACCCAAATCCTGAATTGAACTCCTCACTGAATTGCAAAGATGCCAAAGTTCAACCATAAGGAACTACACCAGGAAGTAGTCACATCTTTTTAAGAAATAAAACTGCATCTAAACAATGTCAATCATTTATTCTGAGAGTCGAGCTGAACACCATAAGTAGTCCAGATCTAGGTTTAGGAAGGCAAAAAATTAAATTCATTACATTTTTCTTTTACTACTGAGAGAAGACATCGAACAAGGCATAAGAGGGATGCCACCTCTGAAACATTGAAGGTAGAAAAAGGTGAAGCTAAGGCATATAAAGAACTTGCAACTGAACTCATCTTCCCGCACTATTTATTTTTTCTTTTCTTTTTCCAATTTTTTCAAAAGAATGAACTTACCTTTGTACCAATGCCAAAAATAATGCCACATCTCTGTGAAAACTCGCGTAGTCCACTAATGAAATATTCACATTGGAAAGATTCACAGATTCCAGAACTAGGGAATAATCTCCTAGTTTCGAATGCTTATATTACAAAAACAAGTTACATACAACCAGAAGCCATCAAATTCAACATGTTTTGAATCATACTTAACTCTAAACAAAAAAAGTATGCTGCAAGCCATTTGTAGAGTAACATAGCTCCTGAATAAGACAAACACAACATACCTTAACTTGTTAACCCACACAACTGGGTCACAAGGTTCAGAGATCTGCCTCCATTTGACAGCCAGAGAATACACATCGTGCCATGACATGAGAGAACGACTAGATGTTCTATCTTCTGTAATGCCATACAATGTGGATGAGTCTGAAGAGCTGCTCGTACTACAACCAGCGCCACCTCTATTTTGGCTGAGCATGTTAATTCTCCTCCGCCCTCTTTTACCATATTTTGTTGTGCCTTTATTGGAATGCTTCCATTCAGACTGCAAAGAACGCCATGCTTTCGAAACCTTTTGGGCAATTTCAACAGCAGCTAAGCCTGCCATACGATGCTGGCATGCCACAGAAGATCAATCGTGTTAATATAAACAGATATCTTCAGGAAGAAACAAAAATGTACCCATTGATGCAGAGAATTTATGAAATATCAGGTGATAACCAGCAGGGAAAGGCTAGAATCCAAACTCATGGGACCTCCAGTCTATTACCCAATAAGAATAGTGGAAGGCCAAGTATAAATGCCACAATTGTATTCATGAAGACAAGATCATGCAATTAGAATAAGCACACATGCATCTTGTAATTGTGCACAAAGTCAATCACCTGGCGTCTGTTATGCAAGAAGCCAGCACAATCATATTGAATCTTCTTGCCAATTGAATCAGCAGCAGCCAAAAGGGCAGTCTTCTGCTTAGTCATGGCAACATCTTGCTTTCGAAGTTTACCTCTCTTCAGAGAATCACGTAAGGGGGGTTGTCTGAAAACCTTTTCACACACATTCTTGGGGTGCAATCTTTTGCACCAATATTCCTGAAAATTCCATAATGGTATATTCTTTATATATATATATACGCGATTCAATGTAAATTGTAACTCTAATCAGCTTTCTCACATTCATGAATGAGAAAATTAAGTTGCTCCAGGACAGAAATATTAACTTGCACTCAAGTATGAAATACAGAAAAAGTAAATTACTTTCTTAAATATGAGGAGACCTCTATTTCTTTCTAACACAATCTGAACCAGGGAATCAACACAGGAAACAAATATGGACCAAAATTCTTGTCAATGAATTAAATCGATTTACTATTAACTATATTCATAAGGTTATTTTGACGAAAAGCCTCTGCAAAGATGTAGTTGAGCACTTATAACAAATGTTTTTGAAGCTTGAGGAAAAATTGTGACAAGTGGCCTAGAATGTTCAGATATAATGGTGATAAACTGATGTTCTTAACTATAAAATGATGGTAGAAACCATCATGATTCCAGCAAATTATTACCTTGAAAAGAGGATCGATATCACCATCAATGTCAAACCAGCAAAACTCACTGTTGATTTTTGAAGCAGTGTATAAAGCAAGCTCTTTCTGCAAAAGAAGTAAAGATATTCAGAGATTTTTTAACAAAGTTATAGTAAGGTGAGTTGTCATTCAGAAAGATGATTATAGTTATTGCACTGTAAATCTGGTATTCATGACCGCAACCACTATACTATGAAGAGTGTTGAGAAGAATAGAAACTAAATGAATTCATAAAGAAAAAGTCCAAAAGCATATTGATAGCACATGAACTGTTTTGCGACGGCTTGCACAGAAGCAATCATCAAGATGAGGCACATGTGCAAAAACCTATAGTATTAGACATCTACAAATCAAAACCAAACCTGATAGAAAGCCAAGCATTGAAGGACAAACTTCTCCACGGAGTCTAGTTCCAGATCTAACGTAGCATCATAGTCCTTTACCTGTGTTCATGAACCAAAAGTCAAGTAAATAGGAAACAACAATGCAGAGAAGATACAAAAATTGAGATCAACCAAAGATTTAAGCTATCTAACACTAAGGCACACACTTGATTCCTTGGAAAATAGATAATATAGGTTTTGAGAGATATTCAATCCATGTATGTGGATAAAGAAGAAAACTCATTACTGCTTCTCCATATTCTCCAATTGCATGGTGGCACGAGGCTCGGAGATACAAGCACTCTATGTTTGAACTTTCAATACTCAAGCAAACTGATAAATCCTTGATAGCCTTCCTGCAAAACTAAACAATTGATTCATCTATAACTGCAAATGAGAAGTAATATCAATTATGTCCAAAACAAGAGAAGTTGCAGTTAGACAAACAATAATTCCTTTAGAGACCAAATGGAAAAAGGGGTGGTGCCAAATGGATTTTTTCTAAATAGAAATCTAATATAATAACAAATGAACACAGAAGCTCTACAGAACCATCCAATATGCGGGCCAGGTGGTCATTAGATTCAATTCTGCTTACTATTTCCCTCTTTCATTCTTTTCTTGTTTCTTTATTGTTTTAAGGATCTATCTCCCACTGTTTCTTTGTTCCCACTACTCTCTTTCGGTCTTCATAAAAAAAGTTGATCACTGTCCAAGAAAACAAGAACCTACACAAACATATAGTCGTAAAGTATTCTTCTCTAGTACCAGCCAAAGAAAAAAGAAGCGAGATTTTAGCAAACAGTACAGTGAGACACAGATAAAGTTGGTCTCATCAGATATACATGCCTAAGAAATAGGGAGGCAATGTGCAGCCATAGCTGGTTAGCAAAGGTGATGGCCAATAACTTGTGATCTTCCAAAAACTAGCACAGTACTTGACGATTAATAATTAATATATGAACTTGGGTATTCTACTTCAGCATTTCCTTTTCAAACTTTCTTGTTTGCTTGAATCACAATTTTTGTCATCTAGTAACACCTTCTTGTCATATAGTAACACCTTCGCTTGGCTCAGTAATTATTTAAACACCTTATTTTGGTCCGAAATTCGATGAATACATTGTTGTGTACACTCCTAAGTTTTCTCTGTACATGGCAGTTCTCACCTTTGTGTTAGGAATTTTTTTTCAAATCAATGTGTTAGGTCTCATTTATGATCATTAAAACTTCTGTTTCTTTCGTAGTAACTTCAAGCTTCCAAAAAAATTAACAATTATTAGGACTCTATAGAGTTGCATTTGGGTTGGAAAGACCTTAAACGCAATGTATGCTTTTATTTCTATTTACATTTACAATAACCGTCTCAAAGTATGAAATTACAAAACAAAATATACCTTTTAAAATTAACAGAAGACAGTATTTTAGCCTTCACATCAATATCCAAAGGCATGCATACTTTTGCACATAGTTTAGATATGGATAAGGAAATGTCAAACACTCCCCTTATACACATTATCTGAAATTAACTACAATTCAGACTTTTAGTACCATCTCTGGTGCAGAAAAAAGTGAAAATCAATCATCGAATGCTGGTCATTGCATTCAAAAATCAAACCACAGAGATTGGCAGCACATACCTATGCTCCCCCATTCCATGCAGCAGAAGTCCACGCAAATAATATGCTTTTGCAAATCTATTAAATCAAGCAATGCCACTAAATATTATTCAAGAAGCAGTAGTAGGAATTGGGAAACATAACAGAGCTTCTATGAATGACTTATCATAATACCTTGCCTCAATTTGAAGAAGTTGTTGAACACAGTCCAAAGCTTTTGTTGAGTTTGCCAAGTCTTGGTAGAACTGTCAACAGAACCCAAAATTTAACAGCAGTGTATACTAAAATCTTTGCTGCAAGAGGCCCACCCAAGAGATAGAAGGAAACAAAAACAAAATTTTAGCTCTGCAACAGTATATACTAAATTCCTCGTGGAAAAGAAATAAAATGCCATACAGACTGAATAACTTGTGTTCTTTTAAAGAGTTGTCACACGAAAATCATTGACTCTTGACACTTCCATGTCTATTGTCTAATATCCAATTGACAAAAATTGCTCTTAATTACCTGGGTTAAATGACCCCATGCCTCAAGGAAATTGCGATCGAGTTGGATTGCTTTTAAATGCGATTCCTCGGCCCTTTTATACTCACCCAATGAAGAAAATGCCAACCCCTATAAGAATTCACATTCGGTTATTACACAGTGAAAAGGAGAGAATTTAAATAACGATCTGGAAAAGGAAGTTTAAATCTATAACCAAAAAATTTAGAGATTCTCAGCACTGACTAAATATGTATAGGCAGACTTGTTATTCCCATCAAGCTTCACACATGCAGAGAGGTCTTCAACAGCAGCAACGAAATCCTTAAACTTGAAATTAACAATTCCTACATTATCAGAAATTATGTGGTTCAGTACATTCCAAATATTATTGGAGGGGTGACAGAATCCCATAGTTTTCATTACAAGACCAATAACCTCAAAAAAGAGGATAATTTTGAGAAAGAATTTTAGACCCATAAAAAGTTGAATTGTTGCTTGAGGAAATCTTGAGTAGACAGATGAAAAATTTAAACCAGATTAAGAGAGCAATGTGACCATTAATCCCATTAATCCAGCTCGTATTTTTATTTGCAACCGCTTCAAGAGAACATTCACACAAGATGATAAGCTGAATTGTTGGTGCAGTAGTACATAAATTATAAAATACCAACTTTTCTGCGAAAAAAGAAATTTTCCGGCAGCAATATTTCTTACAAAGGCTACTTTCTTAAGTACAAGCAATTAACCAGTGTTTTCTTTTAAGGTTTGTATGACATGATGAATTAAACAGTATAAAGGCAAAAAAAAAAAAAAAAAGAAAAGAGCATACAACAGTTTTCTATGGTCAAATATGAAATGAGTGGTTAATACAAAACATGATGAAAGAGTGCTAAAAGTTACCCCTTTCATGCAATATATCTGGTGAGTTAGGCTCAAACTCTAATGCCTTGGTCAAATCTTCAATGGCCTGGTGTCAAAAGGAAATGTAAACGCCATATATATCTTGAGTTAATATAATCACAAGCACCATGAACTCACATTAATGAACAGAAGTTACATGAAGGACTGTAATATCCACCAAAGTTTATTCACATACTGATGAACACAGAGAGATATCAAGAACTAAACTTTTCTCCCACCCAAAAATGACAAAACAGAGCAGTAGTTTTTTGGTACAAGAAATAACACTTTGGACAACTAGGAATAAAAGGCAGGACCCCAATGAAAGGCCGAAGCATATCAGTGTGACAAACTCAATAACAATGATTTATACGCCATCATTTGAAGAAAGACTAGAATGATCCAGAAGCAGTGAACAACAGGGAACAGTCTTTCAGAAATGAAGTCAATGTCATGGTGTGGAAATTAATCGTTTACCTCTCCAGCTTCTCCCAAGGCAGCTCGAGCTTGCCCCCGTCGCTTCCATGCCTCACCAGCTGATGGATTCGATTGTATGGCCTACAAAGACATAATCACAAAAGCCATTAAAGTTGATACACAAGGTGACATCTTTCACTAAACCTTTTCTCTACCAAAGATTTATTTACCTTTGTAAAATCAGAAATAGCAGCTTCTAGTTCTCTCTGGAATGCATATGCTGTCCCCCTTCCAATCAATGCTTCAGGATATGCAGGATCCTCTCTCAGAACCTACAAAATGATGTTAAAACCGCAAAACTTTACAAAATTCCGATAGATGGCCACAGAAATATTAGCTCCGACCTTTTCCACAACTAAAAAAAGCAATCAGTTCCATCCACAGCAATATACCTGGTCAAAAATAGCTATTGCTGAAGCATATTTCCCTTCATTGACCTGCAGTTGGTCCAGTTATACAGTTTTTAAATTGAAAAAAAACGATGATGATATTATACAAAACACAAGAGACCCTATCAGAAAAATGTAAAAAGCAAAGCCATGATATACCTGCGCTATACCACGTGACAAACGAAAATCTACACTTATGGACTTCGTCTTCGAAATTCTGGTTATACAAAACTTTTTGTGTCTCTTGGCTTCATCACTTCCTTCATTATGCATGTCAATTTTGTTAGTGGACTTGCTGCGAATTTCACTTGTATCACTGGAGTTGCTGCGCACCACTGATGTTATGCTTGACAGTTCAGATGCAGGGTGTGGGCAAGATTCATTGTCATTAATATTGTGAGTTCCATTCACCAAGTTATCACGCTTCCTATCACCAGTAGCTTCATTACTTAACTCACTGGCTATCTCAAAATTATCCCCAGTTCCGCAGGAGGTATTAAATGTATCACTTAACTGGCAACTTGACTTCAATTTGTCACTTAATAAACTGGGTTTTGCACCAGCTTCACTTGATTGGCCATTCATATGAATTCCTGGTTCAAATGCAGGCGTAGGCGACTCCCCTCCAAGCTTATCACTTATCCCACTATGTATCCTGAAATTCACCCCAGATTGGCCATGGATATCTAGCCCATCCCTTGCCTCACAGCGTAAATCAGGAATATTTCTCAATTTATTTTGGTCCTTCAAAGTTTCACTAGATTTTCCGTTGTTGTTGGTGCGAAGGATAGATTCAGACACATCCACTGATGATTTAGATTCTGTCACATTCTTGTCTTGTTTTGAAACAGTCAGGAGCTCTTCCAGTTCTAGTAATTGTTTCAGATCCGCCGATTGACTAAGAGCATGTGCATAGCCTTGTTCCCATACCAAGAGTGCATCCTCTTTCCGACCCAGAGATAAAAGTGCACGGCCTAGGGAGACAGACATCACAATGTCAAGGTCAAGAAAGCTCCACACGACCAATAAAAGTTTTAGATTAAAGTGCATGCAATTTCCTTATGCCCAATTTAAACCATTGAAGAGCACAAACAAAGATTAATATTTCTATCAAAAAAAAAAAAAAAGATGAATTAACTTGGTAACCAGATGCATGGTACATATACCTCGAAACCACTGAAGTACAGTATTCATGATTAATAATGCAAAGTTTAGTTACCAGATGCAAAGAAAAGCGGTGAAATTTGAACATTTTCCAGATGAAAAACGAAAAATATATATATTTTAGTCATGGTTCTGCTTGTTGCCTCAATCTTGTCTCTTTTAGTTTACACCTTTTTCTTTTTCAACAATGATCTCAATCTGCTTGTTTTTCCTTATTACTGCCTCCAGAAAGCAGCCAATGAATTCGGGCATACTTTTGCCTTCTCCAAATTCACAATAATTTAAGACATCATCTTGCACTGTTCCTTCATTCTTTTTACTCAGAACCTCAATCATCTATTTTCTCCTAACCAAAGTCTCCCTCAAGAAGCCGGTATTTGAAAATGTGGGAAAACAATTTATATGGCCCTCTTCGAATATATGGTCCTATAGCCGCTAATTTCGCCTTATTCCACAAAACCTAATTTGTTAGACTGTCCTTTCAAATTTTATCACATATCCATCAGAACATCATCATCTCTCCTGTTCTCAGTGATCAAGCAACTGGACATAACTATCATATTACACAACACTTGCGCTCCACTGCATGACCTTGTTCTCAAACCAAAAAAGCATACTCTTTCGCACCGAAAGATAAAAGTACACAGGCTTGACATCACAGTGCAAGGTCAATAAAGAAGAAGAAAGTTCCGAACGTAAAACTACATGCACTTTCCTAATGTCAATTGAATCACCGATGAGCATGAATAAGCCTGATCATCAGCTCCAATGTACATAAACTTCTAACGAACAGAAGTACCAACAAAAATATGGCATCTGTGTTTACACGTGCAAGCAAGTGTTGTTACCACTTGCAAACACAAAAAGAGGGATATTTGAATTTTTTCAGAAGAAAAAAGGTTCCCTTTTTCTTTCGAGTTGTTAACCATGGTTCTTTATGATTTTCCTCAATCTAGTCACTTTTTGGTTTACATCTTTTCCTTTACCCACCAGAAATCTCAATCTGCCCGCTTCTTCTCACTAGTGCCTCCACAAAGACGCCACTGGACACAGACAAACCATCTGAAACAACTATATTATCTTCTACACAGTTTCACAATAATCTCGCCCCATCATTTCCCGTCCATTCCCCATTTTCTTCGACCTAAAACCTCAACCTTCTCCTTTCTCCTAAGGGTCAGCGCCTCCTGGCAGCAGCCATTGAAAACAATAGAAAGAAAGCCCCGTCTTTCTGAAACCCTAAAATCTCACTCTGTTATTGCTAATCTTATATTATATATATATCCATCACAACATCCTCATCTTTCCTAATCTTAGTTCATGCTTTCATCGCTCCCTCACCGCTCTTGAACCGTGAATTGCAGTAAGTATATCATCTATATATCATTTATTGTCAGTTTATGCCTTGAATCGAACAATGTCACAGAAATGGAGCACCCTAAACAAGCAACACAATATATTAACGGAATCCAGCTACACAAGGAATCGTATTTAACCACCTTTGAGGATATAAGCTTGAAGGACGCTAGGGTCCAGCTGGAGCGCCCGGTCACAGTCCTTAATTACGTGCTTGTTTAGCTCCAATTGGCTATAACAGAAAGCTCTGTTGCTGTAAGACCAAAGACACGAAAAGAAACAAAAAAACAAAAAATACACATTCAAATTTTGGAAATTAACAAATGGAATCGCTAATATAGAAGATCATAGAGGAAAAAAGAGTGGGAGGAAATCAATGGTTAGCGGACCAGATGTCTTGAACCGCGGCGGACTGAGCAACGAGCGAGTCGAGTACTCGAATCGCCTTTGACCAGTCTCGCGAGGCGCAGAACTTGGCGAGCTCGACTCGCTCGGAGATCGCCGAGGAAGAAGAGGCCATAAAATCCACTGGGCTGAGTCACTCGGGCACGAGTTTTGAGGTTGAGTCGCCCTGTTCCTCACTTTTTCTATGTATTTTGTTTGTTTTGTTTATTCGGTTTGGTTGGCTGGTTTCAACGGTTTATCAGTAAGTCTATTGTTGAGATTGTTGAGAGAGGAGGAGGAGGAGTGAGGGCAAAAGAGGGAGAAAGGAGAAAAGAATAAAAACACAAGGAAAAACTGTGACTAGTAGTAAGTTAAGTGTTGATTTGAAATGGAAAGGACGTGGAAATAAGGTGGTGCAAAAATCAAGCGTGGAGCTTGGAGTGGAGGATGGGGGTTTTCTTCTTTTTCTTTCTCTCTTTTTTTTTTTTTGTTTTCTATATAACTTCATACCGATTTACTCTGATTGGGTTTATGGATCCCAGTTAGTCAAATTAGCTTCATGAATGGGTCAGTGACTCTGTGTTTTGGATAGGAGGACCCATGGTCGCGACTCGTATATGTGATTGTGCAACAACAAATTTATTACTCGCCGCTTAGGACAGGTGCAAATGAGCCAAGAAGCCTATTCGTGAATTGTTCCACATTGGATTGGAAAAGACACGAACTCAAACTCAATTTTATTGAGCTCGAGTTTGGAGGCATTCGGCTCGTTACATAATAAACATAATTGAGCTCCTAATCGAGCTTTATTAAGCTCGATACAATTCGAGTTTGATCTCGAACTCGAAAAGCGAAGCTTGAGCCGCTCATATTCAGACCCGGCTCGGCTTGTTTACACCCTACGGGCTAGGCTAGGCAATTGACAAAAATTTCCTACCATTTAGGTTTGTGCAAGCAATGGTTACCGGTCCCAGACAAAAAAAACAAAAGCAATGGTCACAGGCAATTTGGTCCTGCTAAAAAAACATGGCAACCCTAGACAAAAGAATGAGTGGAGTGGTCAACCTAGGGGGACCTTATCGGGAGTGGTTACAACCTAGGGTGACCTTACCAAGTTACACAAAGAATTTTTTTTTTTTTTTATTTGAAAGAGGAAAGAGCATTACAGAGGCTGCAAAACAGCAGAGTTAATATCACTTAGAACCAAACTAAGACAACCAACCGGAACATTCGGAAAATAAGAAACCCCCAAAGGAAGCTGCCCATGCCGGGCAGCCAATCCGCACATTTATTTGCCTCACGGAACACATGAGAAACCCGCACATCCCAATCCTGGCGAAATAAATCCTGCACCGAACGCAGCAGTGCAAAACTGCGCCGCGACCGTTGGAGTGTCTGCTGCAAATTTTGGACAGTCTCTAGCGAGTCCACTTCCACCAAAACACGACGAAAACCCAAGGAAAAGGCGAGCCGCAAACCCACATAAAGACCCCACAGTTCTGCATTGAGAACAGAACAATGACCTATATGATAAGAGAAACCATGCACCCACCCACCGGACGCATGCCTCAAAACTCCACCTGCCGAGGCAGCCCCAGAATGCAGACGAACCGCCCCATTTGTATTAAGTTTGACCCACCCCACACCAGGTGGTAACCAAACAGAGGGAACACGTACAGGAACCTCCTGACAAAGTGGATGATGCACCTGCAAAGAATGCAACACCTCGCGGCAATAGGACTGAAGGAAAGCCATTGGATTGAAGGGAGGTCCACTACTAGAAAATATTTGGTCATTACGCCACAACCACAACCGCCAACAAACAATACCAAAACATAAGCGCCAAGGCACATCACCCCACACCACAAACTACAAGACTAAATTGGACGCCAACCAAGACCGAACACAAGAGGTAGTGAAAAAATCTGAGGGTAAAAGAGGAGAGAAAGCACACCACAATGCACGTGCCCACTGACAATCACGCAAGACATGCAACGCAGTCTCCTCATCATTCCTGCACAAGGAACACAAAGGGGAAGGAGCAATATGTCGAGAGTAACGATTATGGTTAGTCAGCAAAAAGTCATGTGCCGCCAACCACATAAAAGTCCGAACCCGCTGCGGGCCGAGCCACCCCCAAATCGTCGGCCAAATAGAATCCCCCGAAGCAGCATCCGCATCCACAGCAGAAAAATAAGCCGAACTAGTAGTAAACTGGCCCGAAGCCGTATGTCACCAATATACCATATCAGCCCCAACAGCCACAGAAGGGCAAGGTACCCCCACAATCTTAAAACAAACAGAGGCCGGAAGAAGGTGTTGGAATTTGGACCAATCCCAAGAACCCGAGGGCAAAGCATATGCCGCCACAGGCAACGACACATCCTGCTTCGGAATAGGCACCAATGCCACCAGACGAAGAGGACCAACATCATCCACCCAGGCATCCTCCCAAAACCGCACAACCCTGCCGTCACCAATGGCCCATTCCAGACCATTGAAAACACATGCCACACACGAGACAACCCTCGCCATAGGGAAGAACAAGAAGACACCGAAATGGTAGACAGAGCCGCCTCACGTTGGCACAAATACTTTGCCCAAAGTACTTGCACCTAAAGAGCTGATGGGGACGCCACCACACCCCAACATAACTTGGCTAACATTGCCTGATTCTGAAAAGAGAGACAACGCAGCCCAAGGCCACCTTGCACCTTAGGAGAACAAACAAGACTCCAAGGGGCCAAATGAACACGCCGAACACCCCCATTAGACCCCCAGATAAAACCCCTGCAAAGACACTCCAAGTCTTGCACGAGGGAGACAGGGAGCAAAACTGTCTGCATGGTATACAGGGAAAGGGATGCCAACACCGATTGTGTCAATATAACCCGGCCCGCAAAAGAATACAAGTGCGACTGCCAAGAAGAAAGACGACAGTAAGCTATATATAGGGAACCAAAACCCTCTCCAAAAACCCCCACATAAGTCTGACGGGTAACCCGCCGATGGATCAAAGGGACGCCAAGATACGTTCCCAAGTCATCAGTAACGGTATATCCCAAACCCGAATGAAATTGTTCCCTCACCGAATCCGGCACATTCTTGGAGAAGAACATTTGGGTCTTGGAAGCACTAACCTTCTGGCCGGAACAATCACAAAAAAGCTGTAAACACTGCGTGATAACCGGGATCTGGCTGACCTTTGCCTCCACAAAAAGAACCATGTCATCAGCAAAAAAGATATGTGACAAAGGCGGTCCCGAATCTCCCAAGCGAACCGGCAGCCAAAGGCCCTGATGGACAAGGCTATTAATAAGTTGGCTGAGCCGCTCCAAACACAAAACATAAAGATAAGGAGAAAGTGGGTCACCCTGTCACACCCCTGCACGTGGGACAAGCATCTGTGAGCGAACCATTACACAAAATCCGCATCTCTGTACTCGAAACACACTTCATCACCACCTCCACCAAATGAAAAGGAAACCCCAGATGGATCAACAGGTATAGCAAGGTTAGCTGCCAATTTATTAGCGAAGTATATGGTACGTGTTCGTCATTTGTAGATTTCTACACGGATTAAATACTTTTTAAGTGACAATGCGCGTTGATCTTGCTTTTAAACTTTGGCCGATATGCCATCTTCGAGTTCCCTACTATGGTCTTTGTTTTCCCTGTGTGAGAATCATCAACAGTTTTTAAGGCCATGGCCTACGGACGGTGAAGGAATTCCGTAGTACAGCTAAAAAAACAGATGCTTCCTCCAAATGCAAGTAAGGGAGATGATTCTTTACCTCAGCATCAAGGAAGAAGGCTAACATGAATTTTTTTTTTTTTTATCTTTATCCCACCTTTTGAGATTTTCATCATTTTTAACAATTAGTCCGAATAAATTTTTTGTATAAAAATTTGGGTTTGTAGGGCAGTACATACTATTGTGTTTGTTCTTTTTATATATTTAAACTTCGGAATTATTCGGTTTATATAGTAGTACTATTCAAATTGTTTTTTTTCTATACCCGTATTATTGAAATTGTTCCAATCACATACCTACGTCCATCAAAACCATCATTCTGTGTAACGAAATTCATATGGCACAAAACGATCTCGTTTGACCGTCCCATGCCACCCTAAAATGCCATGTGGATGAAGTGGAGTGCACTTTATTTTTAGGACAATTTCAAAGCACACGATATAAAATGGACAATTTCAATAACACATGTATGCAGCCAGGCACATTGCTAGTCTATCACTACTACGGCGTAGTAGGGGTTGATTGGCATATACTATTAAGTTGGCTTGCTAGCTCTCGGCCATGGGAGGCAATGGTGGGTGGACTAATCGACGGATATGGGAGAATGGCTGAAACTCGAAAGGCTTCATTTCCAACATAGTGTGTACGGAGCAGCAAATGTTGCCGCTGATTGTCTTGCAAAATTCCCACCTGAACCCAGCAACTTTTGTAGTCTCATATATAGAGGAACCTAGCCTCCCCCTTCATGAATGAAAGTTAAGAATCGGTTGTTTAAGAAAAAAAAAACTCGGTATAAGTGTTCTATTATATTTAGACAAACAGAATTACAGTGTTAAGTCGTTCTTGGCATGGAGGATGGAATTTCACAAAAGTAGAGGTCAAAGTCTACTCAAGGATGCTGACCTACACGTACAGCAAAACAAGTTTTTCTTTTATTTTTTTTTAATTAATCCTAAACTACCCACATTCCCGCATAACCAAACTCGTCTAGTGCTTGGAACCTGCAACCTGAAGCCCCAAAGAGCAGAGGTGATGCCATTATGCTACACAGGCACTGGCATACTACAGCACAAGTTGATCCAAGTAATGATGGCACTTTCTGCTCTAGTAGCTATGGATATTGGATGCAAGAAGGCTGTTCCTGTGGACTGTGGTAGTATGTAGGGATACAAGAATGCTGATTCATTTCGACCGAGAAATTCATGTCACAAGCATTTATGAGGAAGTTATTACTACCACCCAAATGATAAAAATGAAAAGTCAACTCTGCAAGATTTAGATCAATTGGTTGGGATTGGAACTGCTAGACATCTTAAATTCGAGATTTGGAAACGCAAAATCCCAGAGGAAATGGGAATCAACCTTTACAATCCCAATCATATCTCGACCCTAATTTCTAGAGGGTTAATATCCTTAAAGGTGGCTAGTTTTCGTTCGTATCTTTTCCACTTGCGGTTCTTTTCCCCTAAACCCAAAAAAACTCCAAAAAAACAAAGGAAAAATAAAAGAAAAACATCCCCATGTTCGACATTTTCCCTTCTTCTAATGTTACATTTGGACTCTTATTTTTCCACATAAAATGACAACAGAGTCAACATAAACAGCGAAGAGCGGGACCTTTACAGTCACTAAGCCACGCAAATTAGGGAATCTACAACATCACCAGACCAAACCAAACACAATTGGCATCAATCAAACAAAATAAAATAAAATAAAATAAAAATCAGGCAGTAATATTGTATCGAATGTGCCTGAGAAGAACAGGGATCACCATATCCGGCGAGCTCAACTGAGGCAGATGACCATCTGAGGACATTACCTCAACAATGGACTCGCCACCAAGATGTTGGTGCAGATATTCGGATACAACCACAGGGACAGCCAAGTCCTTCATGCTTTGCAGAATGTGACAGGGTACCGTGACCAAATGCAGGATGTGCCTCATGTCACTCTGGAATATGGTTTGTCCCACACTTAGGGCAATGTCTGGTCTCATGTTGAAGAGGGTCCGGCTAAATTCTTGCACCGCTATTGAGTCCATGTCTCCCCCTACCGCCAGTGGGGCGAACCCTGAGCACCATGCCTTGTAATTGGATTGCATTGCGTCAAATAATTGATCCAGGTCTTCTTGTTCGAATCCTCCGTAGTAATCCACATCATTCAAGTACCTAAACAAGACAAGATTGCAAAGTTCATTTCAATGCCTCCTTTTTTTTTGTCCTTTTAAGTGACATTCGCTTTTGCTATGAAAAGTTTGTGGTGCACCATCAAGAAAAGATGCCTAGTGGCTCTATTGTCTGTCTGGTAGCCGAAGTAAATTAATGCAATATATCAGCACTGACATGAAAATTATAATAATGCTTAAACACATCTCTATCCGTTGCATCATGTTCGTTGATGTATGATTACTGATTGATTAAGAATCAGCCTAGTAAAATAATGTTTTTTTTTTTGGTCATTAGTAAAATAATGTTAAGAACACTTTCAATAAGGCAGTAAGCTATATATACTCATATAAAAGTTAGTTAATTCAAAAGAATAGAAGAAACCCACAACCAACGACAGAATATCATTATAAAATTCATAATAGGAATATGGTACACATACACAACTAGGGACAGGCACGCCTTTGATTAAACAACGGATCGTGACGTCTACCTCAACTACACTTTATCAAAGTTTAAACCCATTAAGTTGTGTTTAAACCCTCACAACTAATTTTGATTTCTGTCACAATGAAAGAAAAAAAACCCAAGCTAAATGGAATTATGAAGAGAAATATGAAGTTATGATTGATTACCATATGATTCAAATGTGCTAAGTAATGATTCCGGGGGGGGCAAAAAAAGGTCAGGAAGAGGCTATAATTAAGTGAAAAGAAGAAGAAGAAGAAGAAGAAGAAAAAACTTGGCATGAGAAAGGAGGAGAATTACCTAGGAGAAGCAGAGAGCATGACGATTTTAGAGAAGAGATCAGGGCGGCTAATAGAGGCAATAGCACCAACCATGCCCGAAACAGAGTGACCCACAAGCACGCAAGACTCCACTTGGAGCTCTTCCAGAATGGCAAGCAGATCATAAGCATACCCTTCAAGAGTAGCGTACCTCTCGAAATCGAAGTAATTTGGGTTGGTAGTACCCGCGCCCATGTTGTCATACAAGACCACCTTATAATCATCCACAAGGTGAGGAACCAGGTGCTTCCACACAGACTGGTCTGTCCCAAACCCATGAGCCAGAACTATCACCCGCTCCCCTGATCCCAAGATCTTCACGTTGTGAGCATCTTCCACCACACCCATTCTTTTTTTTTTTTTCTAGTAGTAAGTTTTTTTTCGAGTCCCCGTCCTCTGATTGACGGCGGAGGATGGGGGTTGGCCTGGTGCTGCCTCGGGGTCTAATGAGTGTGAAATGGGAGACTTTTCTTTTTTGTTGTTTTTTTTGGTGTACTTTGATGACTTGAGAGAACTGTCGACGAGTAATAACAAGGACCGCAAATGACGATATTGTGTATCTTGTCTGTGGATAAGTTTATTGGGTTATGCTTCAGTGTCGTTGTTTATATAGTGTATTGCCTTTTTGTTATTCACATCTAACGGCTGCTAACGAGGTGACAATAATCGCATCATTTGGGTGGAGTGGTCTTATGTATAAAGTTGAGAAACTGTTCAAAAATCGATGCTTGCTGAAAAAAAAAAAAAGAAAAGAAACTGTTCAAAAAAACCAAAGTATAAAGTTTTTTTGAACAGAGTATAAAGTATAAAGTTGAGAAAATGATTCTTAATTCTGTACACGTACATGGTTGGTGGGTGATAGATAACACTAATTTTGAGAATCTTGTTACAATAATCATTATAATTGTCATATTTGTTTATATACGATTTTTTATGCAAAAATTATAGTGTCATTGATTATTGAATTGCTTATGGTAGGGCAACTTTATCTAGTTGCTTCTTTTGTCTTTCTAATTCAGCTTGTCTGCAAACATCCTCCATTGTTTATTTTATGCCTTTCAATAAAATAGAACACCTGCTGTTCATAAAATAAAAAGTAAAACAGACATATTGAGATTATAGATTATATATGGCATATAACGCTTCAAAAATGCATGAGCTCACATATAAACACATACAAAACTTATCATCAAAAAAAAAAAAACACATACAAAACTTCATTACAAAAATAACTATTATTTAATCTAAACTTTATTGCATGGAACTTTCCCACTCTGTACCTTCATTTTGTTTAGACATTTTTAGGGATGATCTAAGGGGCATCACTCGGCCCCGTCATGCTGTTTCTGATTAGTTTGTTCTAATCAAATGGCTTTAGGCCCGGCTTATTCTCACCAAAAAGAAAACTTAGTTTTCTAAAAAATAAGTTATGGTGAGTACTAATTTGGCATTAAAATATACGCACCATAACGGCCCCACTAAGAAAAAAATCTTGTGCTAAAACTAACCTCCGGCGTACAAAAAAAGTTTTGGACGTTTTACATAATATTTGAAATCTGTTTATCCTCTGAATAATTTAATTTGTTCTAATAGAAATGCTTTTATTTGTTACGAATTTAACCATTCACCGTGATTACCAACAAAATCGGGCTTAGATAGATTTGAAGCTTCTTAAACCCTTTTCAAAGCAGGATTGCAATTGTTGGGTTTCATGGGCTTCTTATAGTGTCTGAAAATTTGTTGAGCGATACAAGTTTGCTCTTCTGATCATGTAACGTACTGGATACAAATTGCCTGCTTAAACTTTATCAATGACAAATTTTTAGTACTACAAAAAAATATTAATTTTTTGTTTGGGCCTCCATAGATTGATAAAAAAAAGACCTTTAATAAATAAAATCAGAATTATTGAATACTAATAATAGTAACCAAATCCCATATCAGGACGACGGAGCCGTATCATAAACAAATGACCCACAACTATTTGCTGATGCCGTCAAAGACCGACACGGTGGTGGCTTGCCTTCTCCAATCTCATAAATGCAAATTAATACCTCCCTAACCATCACCAACCAAAGCTCTGAGTTGGCCCTGGACCCTGCAGGCAGATTTTCGATTCCGAGATGCATAATTCTCCTAGGGAGAGAGAGATGGACCATCGAAAATAAATATCTAGTGTATAGTTGCCTTGGTAGTCGCCATCTGGATTCTCTCATAATCACTCGGGAACTCGGACCATCAACTTGTAACCTTCAGCCAAGCTTTTGCAAATTGTGATGTGTATGATGCAATGTGGACATGAGAAAGTGACATCCTATCTACAATATTATTTGTCCGTCTAAATACCATGTATTGACTTATTTTAAGGAACAAATGAGACACCCTCATTTGTTTTTTTTTTTTGACCAAAAAAAAATGAGACAACCTCATCACCATTACAAGTAGATGATATTAACATACCTTCTATTCGGTCGGGCAAAGGAAGCAAAGAACATTTGAAGAGAGTTACTTTTTTACAAATGTCAAATATCATTTTGGATATTTGGACAAATATCATCACTTTAACAATTCAGGGGGAATCCGCTTGGCTAGTAGCCTTTGGAAATTCATGGTAATAAGCAATCTATAGCTATTATGTTGGATTGGGTGGATGAAACAAAACATTCAAGCTCTTACATCATCATATTTTTTTCCAAGGTCCCTGTAGTACGAAATAAATTACTTGGTGATATCGTGAGAAGCTAAAATCATATTCAACTGAGTTTGTATTGGTGGATCGTAAAATCAAATTGTATAAATGTTAAAGGAGTTCTTGCCCACATGATGCAGGACTACAGGTGTGAGCAAATCCAGAGTAAAACTACACTGGACTTGACGCATTGCAAGTTACAAAAGTACTAGACACCTTGGAACCAATTGGAAACCCTTGTACATGTTGTTTCCAAAAAACATCCTATCCCTGCTGCTGGAGATGTGCTCTTGCTTTTTTAAAAATAAAAAAAATATTGCAGAATTTTATAGTCCTGTGGATGGTATGGTGTTGTCTTATATACTAACAAAGAAGGAAAGAAGATTTTGTCTTGAATGTAGGGCTTTTAAAATCATTAACAAAAAAAAAAAATTTGCCAAAGGTACGTAAGAAGTTACAACTTGTTTTCTGTGAGCGCTAATTAGTAATTACTGCTCTCTTTGCAGTTCAAATTCATACAAATTGAAAGACATTGCTTTGACATCACTCTCCAATGGAACTTGGGTCCCCTCACTTTGTATAACGTGACCTTCTAAGAGAAATTTTATGTTGGGACTCTCTAAGTTTGATTTGTTGTAGATCCCTATTTATGTTAACAAATTATCTTTGATTATTTACTCTTTCAATTATAGGGTTTATTTATTTCTCTAATTTATCTTATAAGTTCCCCATTCATCTTCTAAAATTTATATTATTTCTTTATTTATTGTGTATTATTTAAGAAATAAATCTGTACATCCAATATATATACTTATATGGTTTAATTATTCCTAATATAACTGAATTTAAGATCAAGTCTACAACAAATCAAACGTGAGGAGTCCCACTATAAAATTTCTCTACCTTCTACCTTATGAAACTCTATTACTTCAATAGCATAAAATAGGATCTTAGGGGCCATGACTCCTGCTTGCCTATTTGATCTGCTCTGTCACTCTCTCTATATGGAATATTTAGTTCCATACAAATAGATCACAAAAATATATTTTCATAGTACATAAGAGTATGTAAAGAAATCAGGATAATTTACATTAATTAGTGGTATCATCACCCATATTATCATACAAAACAACAAAATAATTTATCAAAAGATGTGGCACTAATTGCTTTCAAATTGACTATTCACAACCAAAATCATGTCTCAGAACTGCTGAAACGCCCCGACCCGTATTTACCGTACACAGTAAACACGTGCCGGAACTGTGACGACCAAACCCAACATGACTCAGCTTACAGTGTATACAACGACAACTCGGCCCCAACGGCCCAAAATAACAAACATCAATAATAATAAAACCGGCCCATTGGCCCAACATCAATAATAATATGCACAGCGGAAGACTTTAACTCACACAAACACTGTAAGCAACAACAATATGGCCTACGACCCAACTGCAAAATAAACAGCACAGCGGGAGACTTAACGACTCACAATGACTCTGTATGCAACCCATGATGCAACTAATGGATCCAAGCCCGTCCAAGGGATAGCGCCGCAGCCTGTCTGGAATGCAATATACCTGAACCACAAATAACTCAACCTACGGGATGAAAGCCCGCAGGTGAGGGGTGAGTCCGAAGTGCCCACCGGGTAAACCCATAAGCAAATATACATATACAACACCGTAAATAATCCAAGTCACAACTCAACAACTAACCAAGGTTCTCTCGAACCTTAAATACACACTATTCCAATTTTATTATCAGGGCCCCTATCACAAGTTAAATGATGGCCGTCGCCTGGTAGTCAAGCTAGCTAGCCCGTGGACCCCGCCCTGGTACCTCCACGTATAACTGGCACAGACAGGGAGCAGACCCCAAGCACACTCTCCCCCAGCGCCTAAATATAAATAACTGGTACAGACAAGGAGCAGACCCCAAGCACACTCTCCCCCAGCACCATAAAATAAGACTACCATCTGGCTGTTCCAACATTTAACTGTGACTCACTAGATGTCTAAGTGTATTCAATTTTATTATTTCCTTTTTCCTCGACTAGTTACTACATCTCTATCATCCAACCATTATCTCATTATCTCGAGCAGGCTCGCAGCCTCTCCGCTCGTCTGGATAATAATCAATACCATACTGTCATCACATAATAGTACCCCCGGTACTCAACTCACACAATTCTACAGTCAACAACCACAATAATCATACTTATATCCACAATCCCAACATCATCAATTATATCAACAGCAACAATAATCAACTAAATACCTCACACAACAACCATACACTGCCACAAGACTTCACACCAGCAATGTCACATATAGTCAACAACTCAACAGTAGCAATATTCTCAACAACATCGATGGCAACAATTATCAACATAATTCATCACACAACAAACCATACACAGCCACAAAGTATCATACCAGCATCATTGGACTCAGTAAACAAACAGCAACTTGATATCACGGGATGTAAATAAATATTTACTTAACCTCACCTTAGCCGATTAC